>JAKTTA010000067.1:0-15821 GCA_030580415.1 Citeromyces nyonsensis
GCAGAAAATCTCAGGGAGAGAATTTCCCATGTCATCCTTCATGAATTTCGTCGTCAGTGAGAGAGCGCAATTGGGGACTTGCGGTTCTCTCGATCCGAGTTAAGCGGCGGTGAGGTTGAATTGGGGACTTCAAGCTCACTTTCCAAATTGTACAGTCTTTGAGTACTTCAATTGGGAGTTGAAATACCTTTCTTTTGGGCAGTAGCTGCGTTTTGAGAACCCTTGGGGGGAGGGTCTCCTCATTTGATTTAAAGTTGGCAAAGTTCACGGGATGTGAAAAAGCATCAGGTTTATGCTAGATATACGATCGGTGGGGGGTATGGCCTTGGCGCCATTGATCCATATTCATCTTAAGAGTGAATAGTCCTGCTCTTCTCGCCTGCGGAAGCGGGCGGAATTGGTCCCTATGGTGTGTGACAAAGAATTAGTGGGAATTACCTCTTCTTTTATAGCCTTCCGCGGATTATCTTTGTGTCAGCCGTGCGCTCCCCTCAATTGCCTAATGTGGCTAATCTTGCATAAGGATGACGTGGTTACCCGGGGATTCTGTCAAAAAGGCGGGGAAATCTCGTATAAATAACCCGGTTCCCTCCGTATATGCATGAAAACGGGAAACCTTAATTGTTCAGCCGCATACGGGCGCGGAAACCTCGCGGAAACGGGATTTCACATGCTTCTACACACCCGCCGTGCATGAAAATGCCCCAAATTCTTGCATATAGCCAAAGTCTAGGTCTCTATTGAAATTAAAAGGCGTATATAAACACAAAAAGGGACCCAGTTAATTTTGCGTCTGAAGTTTGGCTAACTTTTTTCTGGAAGAGTAAAGCACAGGGGAATTTTTTCTACCTAACAGTGGTCAACGGAGGAGTTGAGCCAAAAAAAAAGGCTTTTTTTTAGTGTGCTTTACTTAACAGCGACCATGGTAAAGATGTCAATTAAAAGTGAGTAGTCTATTTCGCCCATCTGTCTCTTATACCGACAATTTCGTGTATAGTCAGGAAATGATAGTCTCAAACAAACCATTTTTCTCTCTTCAATGTCCGACTTAACAGGCGGATGATGTCAGGTTTGGATTAGCCTGATCAATCCTTTCTGCTTAAGCTGAAGGCTCAGATTGCCTACTCTTCTTATGAAGTATAATGATGGTTGTACGAATTGTGTGTTTGGAAGAAGCATTGATGCTTAGACTGAAATCATTTGTGGTATACTCTCGCTTTCTTTCAGATGCAATTACCGGTTCGCTTCATTTTGGTACCATCGAAGCACTGAACTTCTTCTCATCAACATCGACACCGTGCGACCATCTCACCACGAATTCGGACAACAAGCTCGTCAACCTGGTCATGAAAGAGTGTCTTCGGCACACCAGAATGCTAATTTTGCCAGCGTGCTGGAAAGTAGCCTGTCACTTTTTTTTTTCGTGATTCGATGGAGGAGAACAAGTCTCCTTGAATTGAAATCGAGTAACTAGAACTTCCAAAACACTACGAGATGACCCTGTATATCCAGCCGCGTTTGACAAGTGCATTGGCGCCTTAGAGATATTCGTATCAGTATTCCAAACGGAGAGGAGGTTCATCGCTGTAGAATGGGTTATGGAAGCATAATGTTTTGCTAGTGGCTGATTTTAATATGCGTTTCCGCTTTGCCCTATCAGGATGGGAAGGGTCGATGCACGGCTCGCGAGTTTTTCATGAAGCCCTACGCCGTGGACTGGACATCTCACCCCACCAGGATACTTTTACATAGGGGAGCTAGTTACGGCTTGCGAGATGATGTGCTTACCCCTTACTGGAGCACTCGGAAAGAATTCAGCCAAAATCCACATCAAAATGTCAAAGAGCTGTTCAACTTTCGACAATCCTCTGAGAGAGCGGTTATAGAACGCGCTTCAAGATACTTGCAAAAACGAGCAGTTACAGAACAGCTGTGCTAACCAACTGCTATGTGGGTTTACACAATTCCCTCATTAACCAGAAAGAAGCTTCACAGCAGAATGATATCGATAAAGAGGAGACTGAAGAGTGACGACCGCTTGGAGGATTTTATGAAGACAGGCGATGAGTCTTCCACCTTCAAACACCACTACCAAGCGTAACCAAATCGTAGATGCCATGTGGCAACAGTACAGATCTATGCAGAGAGAATGAAGCTTTCTGGTTCGTGTTCAAAGCCCTTTGAAGACTCATCTTCTCTCTCATACACGTGTACGTCTACCAACCATTGCTGTCACAGCGGATTTGCAAGGAGAAGCTCAAAACCTTCTCCAAACCTTTATCAGATAGTTTTATAGCGATGTAGTTGTTTCCAACCAATGTTGATCAGAGTTGGCCATAATCAGTTTCTCGACTCGTTCAACTGCGTCGCGCGCTGTTGCAGATGGATCTCCTTGTTTAAGTCCCTGAATGTTTCCCTTATCGCCTTGTGTAAACATAGACTGGTTTCCTTTTACGAGAATCATTTCCAGATGACGAAAACTTGCGAGTTGGAGTTGAGGTGTCGATCAGTCGGTATGCATTCATAATGGTTTACAAGTTCTGGCTCGCTTGAAAGATTCATAACACCATAATTCTTTCCGAAAAGAGTCTTTTGATCTTGTAATATACCAAAACTATCAGCATGCATGTCTTTTAATACAAAAAGACGATTCTAGTGATGAGTTGGATATTATTGCTGCATCAATTCATTACTCCGCCCTGCATGGTTTCAGGGATATTGGCAGTAAGTAATTGTCGGATATGTATCTTGGCATTTTCCCTCTCGAGAAATCCCACACGCATTTTAACGGTTACATAGTTAATCAGTTATTGACATTAACCGTTGAGATGCGTTAATTTTCCACGACATAAATCGATTTGCCCCTGACTCTGTCTCAACACATGTTTCACTCGAGTATTAGTCTATCAGTCATGGTGTCACCTACTGGAAACTAAAGTGACTTTCAGTTGAAGGCTGGTTTATGATCTGTCTTGTCCCTATTATATAACGGTTCATTCTACATTATTTTCTTCGTCTGGTGTATTATCGCCAGGATCAACTGAAATGGACCACTGGATATCGAGAGTAAGATCATCTAATGTAGAGGGAGACGAATACCTTGATTGGTCAGCGTCTTAAGGATGAATATTTTTGGTTCAACAACGCTCATGAACGGCGATGATCTCTTACATACTCCTTGTAAGCAAGCATCATATGTCTTGTCTCCCCTCTATCATTTTTGTTTTGCCGTTCTTATGAGATGGTTCTTAATAAGCATAGGATATTCCCTTTCCCACTTCCTGCGGCTAACGACATGCACGATGTGGGGATGTGGGGATGTGGAGATCTGCTATCTCCGTCATTTGTACCATGCACCGATTGACGTTTATACTTTTCGCCCTCTCCGTCTCGTGCCTGTATATCGGCACGAGATCGCAGTGGGCGCAGCTTCCATTATGGCATAATTCAGTCACAGAGTCTGATTTCCTTTGTGAGGTTAAAGCCGAACCGGAGCTGGAAGCGTGGATAGATAAGCAGATGGGAATCGCTTTTAAAGGTATCATGGAAAACTTTGGTGGATCCGGGACTCTTAAGGGCATTCCCTTAGGCGTAATCGTTGCCTCTCCTTCTCGGAAAGATCCTGACTACTTCTACCAGTGGACAAGAGATAGTGCTATGACTATCGAGAGCCTGATAGATTACCTCGACGATAACGGGTTCCAAGATCCCAACAACTACGGCATTGTCAAGTCTGTAGAGTCGTATATAGAGCAGAGCTATCATCTTCAGAGAGTAGATAATCCTTCCGGCTCATTCGAAGATCTGCGCGGCCTCGGAGAACCAAAGTTCAATGTAGATGGTTCAGCGTTTCAGGGAAACTGGGGAAGACCGCAAAGAGACGGCCCACCACTGCGTCTGATTACAATCGCACACTACTTGAGCTCTCTGGACAGAGTGAACCGCGACGTTTCCTTCTTCAAAGACAAGTCTTTTATCTACAACGAGATTCTGAAGTACGATCTGCAGTACGTTGTAAGTTTCTGGCGGGAGCCCGGCTTTGACCTGTGGGAGGAGGTGGATTCTATGCATCTATTCACGAGTCTTGTGGACTTGAAAGCTTTGAAAGTGGGACTGCAGCTTGTAGAAAAGTACGACTCGGCTAACATGCGGCTCATGCAGGAGGTGAAGGAGGCATTTCGAGAACTCAAGTCTTTCATCATGTTCCAATCAGGGTTTCGTAATGCAAACTTGCCGTATTTGATCGAAACCCCATCTCTGGTGGCTCAGTCTAAACGGGGCGGGCTAGACATAGCTTCGCTCTTGGCTTCTCTGCGCGCACACGACGCGGATGTGCCTGAAGACGTCTTGGATATTCCCTTCAATGTGAACGAACCAGCAGTACTCAATACACTTGCTGCCCTTGTCAACGACATGAAGTACCGGTACCCGATCAACCGCAACAGACTGGGGTTCCAGACCGGCGTTGCTCTGGGACGGTATCCGGAGGATGTGTACGATGGGAACGGAAGCAGCGAGGGGAATCCCTGGTTTATAGCCACAGCCACAGCCGCCGAAGTTTTGTACAAGGTGGTTTACGACCTGTACAAGTACGAGAGATCCATAACGGTAGAAATGCTGCAGGAGATTTTCCCCGAGATGGCAAACCTCAAAAGCGATGTACCGTACGGTTCTCCCGCTTACGGCGGTATAGCGAGCAGGCTACTGGCCTACGCGGACTCCTTCTTGCAGGTAATCAAGGACCACGTGGATGGAGAGGGCCACATGAGCGAGCAGTTCAACAAGTCGAGTGGGTACATGACTGGGGCGAGAGATCTCACCTGGAGTTACGGAGCGGTGTGGATGGCGTTTAGATGGAGAGCTAAAGCTTATTCTTTAGTTTGACTTGATTTATTTCTTATGCACTCTGAGCTTTCATATGTTTGACAACAAACTCTTCCATCAACTCCTCCGCATCGCTATCCTTGAACATGTGCAGCCACGGGTGTTGCAGCATTTCCTGGTACGAGGGCCTTTCCTCTGGGATCTTGTGCAGACACTGACTGACGAAATCCTGCGCGGTGCTGCTGAACCAGCTAGCCAGTTTGGGAGGCTCTCCATCAACAATGGCGGTGAGCTGCGAGAAAATGTTGTCATATGTTTCTGGAGGGTAGGGATACGAACCTTTGGATATCTCTAGGATGGAAAGTCCCAAAGACCAAACGTCAGATTGAACGGTATAAGAGATGTCGTCAGGATTGGCACTCTTGATTCGTTCTGGCGCCATATACGACTGGCATCCGATATTAGTACGAGCCATAGAGGCAACAAGGTTACCACTGACCCCGAAATCGCAAAGCTTGACTTTGCCCTGGTCGTTCACCAGTATGTTTGTTGGTTTGACGTCCCGATGAATGATGTTGTGCTCGTCTTTCAGTTCCCGCAGCCCCTTCACAACACATTTTGTCACATAAGCCAGCTGCGGTTCTGGCAAGCCCTCGCCATACACTTTGTCGAGCGACCCGCCGTTCATGTACTCTATACACATATACACGGCGCCTTCCACAAAGAAAGCACCGTAGAAATCTACTATACACTCACTATTACACTTGTGCAAAACTTCCAGCTCCATGAGGATCTGGGCAAACTTGGAATCGTCCAGCTCCAGGCGCACCTCCTTCATCGCCATGATGATCCCGGTGGGGTTGTGCAGCACTTTTGAAACCGTGCCGTAGTTACCGCGGCCCAACTCTTCTAAAAAGGTGAGTTCGTCTAGCGAGATTCTAAAAGACGAGCCTGACGTGAAGTCTATTCCCTTTGAATGCAACGATGCTTTTCCTGAAAAGTTGAGCGACCCAGATTTGACGTCTACAAACTGTGCGTAACTGGCAAAATTTCCTTGCAGTTTAGGCTGATGCTGAGGCTGCTGGTTGGGCAACTGACCCTTTTTCTCTAGCATGTTCGAGACAGTCGCGTTTTTCTCAGGCTGCTCTGATAACCCCTTGACGTCCAGCTTCATTCCACGTCTCTGCGATAAAGACGGTCTACTTCGTGGCATTCTGGCCGACGCAGCCTGCGACGGTACGCCAGACGTGGGACGGATCTTGAGCGGTTTATGGCCTTCTTCAGGAACCGGCGGAGGTTTCCTTGAAGGCTTAGAAGGTAGAGGCGGTAGCGGTTTGTCATTCTTCATTTGACGCTTTTCCTGAAAGGCCAGAACTCGCGCTTGGATATCCGCACTAAGCCCAGACACAGGACTCTGTGGACCAACAGAGAGTTTCTGAAAGTCCGAGGAAATATCTTTGTTTGACGACATGAAAGGAGAGAATAAGTTGGTGTTGGTTGTTTGGGTGAGGCACGACCTGGAGTTGGATGAAGAAAAAGAAAGTAGGACAAAGAGAGAGAAGTTGAAAGAGTTCTGTTAGATGGATTATCGTTTAGTTTGATGGAAATTAGTTATGGATGAAGTTTGCTTGGTTAAAGCCAGATTCTGTAGTTTCTTGTTGTCCGACGTAACTTCCTGCAGGGGCAAATTAATTAGCAGCAACAATTACGTAATGAGGTGCAAGGATCCCCCTTCAATGCCGGTATGGTCTTGAATGTTGGCATATTTTTTCCGTCCGTTTGCAAAGAGAAAGCAATTTCATTGAGTCAATATGATTTCTATTCGTACCGTGAACTTTCACTTCGATTGGGATCCAATGCTTGATTTCATTGGATCGCAGGTTCCATCTTTTCCACTAAAAGTGAAAATCAATACTGTTTAATTGTGACTTTACGTGCTTTTTGAAAGTTTTTGTATGAGTTATTCCCTTAACCTAGATCTGCAGATAAAAAAGCCAACTGTTACTCATGACAGGATCTGAGATACGTTTTTGCGTTGATCCATCTTTCATACATTCATGGAAGAACAACATTGACAGTTTGAAAAGACCAGTGTGTGAGAATTTATGTGGCTGCGAGTTGACTGTTATCAAGGTTCTGTAAAATATTCAGCCTATACAGTGGGAGAAGACGATACCGGATATCCTGGAGATTAGAAAGTCACACTGAAGTACTGTTTTCCGTGATCGAGGATTCACAACCGTCAGCTCCTTGCATGGGACCGGAAAGGTGAGCCGACCAAACGACCAACCGGACTGACCACTTCTGTAAGTAAAAGTGCTTTGTCACATAGAATCACGAATGTTTAGCGAGTCAAAGTTGACGCCTGCTGACTCTTATCATAGATCACTTATCAGTAGTGATGACATTTCCACACCAAAATAATCTTATTAATTAAAACCTTTTACTGAACGGACTTAGTGTTACATCGACAAAACCGAAATTCAAGATCGACTTTGAATGAGGCGGTTTTTATACACTGTGCATTAATAATGACAGCTTTCATACATATATATATATATATTCACCCAACCACTTATGGAAGAACAGCAAGACGCAGACAGGCCTTTAGTACTTCTGAGATTTGACGACGGAACTGAGCAGCACGTTTCGCTTGACTTTGCAAATGAGTCGGAGTTTACAGTCATAAGAGAGATTCCAGCTCAGCCGGAAGTTGATCCGACTACCGCGGAAGGTGTGCGTGGAGTAGACTATCCGGCCTTCGATGTTTCTCCGGAAGGCGTTTACCAACGGGAAAGAGAATCTCCGCAACAGGAAGTTATCGATCGGTTACTGGATGCCGTTTCGCATCAGTCTCAAGCGGAAACGCAAACTCATCTTCGTAATATCTTACTCACCGTCAGTTATATGTACGCGGGAGAAGCCGAGGACGAAGGCTCAACCACTCACGGATCGGTGATTCTGCACGTGCCAAACATCCCCCATGATCAGGATCAAGAAGGATTGCAAAGTCTTATAACGCTCGCTACAATGCTGGCGTTCCGCACTATTACCTCAACACTCAAGCTGAAAGCTGGTCTCAACAGAAAGACCTTTGAAAAGTTTCCTCTGGCAGAGAGACCAGCCAAGGTTGAAGACTGGAAGTGTGCCATTTGCTATGACGAGTATGTTGCGACGAGAAAGAGACGGAGACAAGATGAAGTAGATTCTAGACCCTGTTGCTCGCACTCGGAGAAGTCTCAAGTTTCAAATCCCAAAAAGTTGAAGATGACAGAGTCTGGCGATTCGAAATCAATCGGCAAACCAGAAAACTCTGAACCGCAGATAGAATACATACACTCAGCCGTGGAAATGCCCTGTGGGCACATTTTCGGAAGGTCTTGTCTTTACGAATGGCTCAAGTCTAATCGGTCGTGCCCTCTGTGCCGAGTGAAAGTGGATAACGATCCAAGTGATGAACCCAATGTTTCGCGACCCCCGGTAACCACAATAAGCCTTCCAAATCTGGCCAACATTGTGAGCAGAAATCGAGATCTTCTATCTCAGACCTCTCGTATGGACCAGATCCATCAGGCGCAGGCTCAGCAGTCTCGGGAGATTGCAGCCAGAGCGTTCCCATCTGGAACCAACCTTCTGCGGTGGATTCTGGATTCATTCGGCAGAAGAACTCCAAATGCTTTGCCCATGGGCGTGGAAAGCAGAAGAACAGACAGTGGGGTAGAGACCCGCAATATACCCCCCAACGATGAAGATAACTCGGACGGTGCGGCCGATGCCGCGTAAATACCCTGTGCATTAATGAAATGACCTATTTTGTTAAACGTTGTATTGCTGAAGCTGTCATGGAGGATTGGGTCAGAAGTGGTGAAAAGAGCCAGATGAGCTTGGCAGAGATAGTCTTGAAGACGGTTTTGCATATTCTCGAACTTGGCTAGAGTCTCACGCCCAGTGCATCTAGTATATGCGGAGGCACGTCTTCTGTGACCTATAACCGACTTTGCCTGTTTATCGAAACAGGACAGGTCGAGGAGGCAGAATGAACATTCATAGTTTCCACTAGACTATGCGTGGGCCCTTCAAATGACAGTTGAAGAAGGCTGAGAGTTGATCAGGCCTTTTATATTCCAAACCAGAGACATCTTGCCGTGTAGAGAACACAGCATAATTTTCACCGTCCCATCACGACGATAATTATACAAGAATGCACCTCGTACGCGGCCAAAAAGACCCCACGTACCTTGAGTTCATTAGGTGTCGGTAAGATGGCAAAGATTTGATTTGTATCCTAAGGTGCTTCCTTGCTTTATCTGCGACAAAGCGCAAGGCGAGAAGAATTTTTTTGGTTAAACTAGGACGCCTGCTAACACCTTCTGTGATTGAGAGTGACATAGCTTCAGCCAATTTCAACGGATCACCATCCCACAATTCCGCTTTTGCCAAAGACCTCCAAGATGACAAACTTCTCCACATCACCCTCATGTTTTCCTTGGGCCTCGACACCGTGTGAATGTCCAAGACGTCGATATAAGAAGAGAATAAAGACACAAATTCACGCCACCTCCTCATACGTTAAAACCGAACGCTATGTACTCCCCTGCATATCAACATACACAACATCTCTGCACAGAATAGTGATAGTTTTGAAAAATCTCCGCCACTCCAGTGGATCTGCTTTCGTTCTAACAAACTCAACTTTGCTAAGGGGAACTCTATCTGACATCGGTACAACTTTGATAGATCCCCTCAAGGGCAGTTTGCGGCGGTCTGCTATATGCACGGGGATGCTTATATTGTCAGAGTTTGAAATTTGCGAGGTGAAATGGCCAGTTTTCATTCCTATTCTGTGTAAAGCATCGCGAATTGCAGAGACAAGATCCTCGACGGGAACCACCGAGAAAAATCTCGTTAGTCTTTCTGAAAAGAAGGTATGTGGTGGGACGTGCACGGAACTAACGAACTGTAAAATGGCTGGATCTTTGGAGATGAGTTCTAGAATGGCCTCGTCCTTATTTGAGTTCAGAGCCAGCTTGCGTTTCTTGCGAATATGTTCAGTTAGAGGCTCTTGTGTCATTGGCATCATGGGCACCTCTTCGTCATCAACAATTTCCAACAGAGGCTGAGAAGCCACCAGACTTGAAACATGTTTTGTTGAAAGCATCTGGTTCTGTTCCTTTTTGACATCCTCTTCAGTGAGTCCAATATGCAGTTGCGACAGTAAGCGTGTGGTGAGCAGTTCGGTATCGTTACACAAGCCTTCAGTGTTGGCAAAAACGTTGGCTTGATTGATCCATGGATGGTTCCGAAGGTTTTCCATGCATATCCTCTTTTTCGGATCTGGCTTCAACACTGATCGGAGAACAGATAGCACCATTGGGTCGAACCTATTCCATGGATGCGAGTTGACTTTGCCGTCGTTTGTGAGAAATTCCGAAAAATCAGGATCTAACGACGTGGGCTCCTCCCACGGGGTTTCTCCCGATAAGAGAACAAATAAAACTACACCACATGACCATATATCAATCATCTGAGGGTCGTAACCCTTCTCAAGAGCAATTTCAGGCGCCATATAAGGTGGAGACCCGCATGCAGTATAAGCCTGTCTCTTTTCTCCTTGCTTATTCTTATAAACACAAGCGAGGCCAAAATCGGTCACTTTAAGATTACCCTGTCCATCCAGCAGAATATTTTCAGGTTTAATATCTCTGTGTGCTACGCCCTTGGCATGAATAAACTCGACTGCGCTCAGTAACTGACGAAAATAGAAATGAGCAACTTCTTGGTCGACGCCTACATCAGGCTCGATCTTATCAAACAGATCTCCATTTTGAGCCCACTCCATAGCCATCCAAACCCAGTGTTGGTCTGCACCACACGTGTAGATACCAATCACGTTTGGATGATTACTGCAAGCCTTGTGTGTGTAGATTTCCTTCCCTAGTTCTTCTTCCCTAGTTCCAGCCCGTCGCGCAATGCCCTTATGGACAAATTTAATGGCAAACACCTTTGATCTGGCAGATGTCTTGGTGGCCAGTTTAACGCTATTATTAGTTTGAGCATAGTTAAGTTATATGCACTTACACAGCAAATGTACCCTGACCTAGGGTTCTCCCGATTTCAATGCCATTGATACGGGGCAGCGGATCCAGCTGCGATATTCTGTAGGACATTCCCTTTACGAAATATGCAAGAGACGCATATGCACACTGTACCTGGTTTCGCTAAGGACACGACCAATCAACTCTTTACATGAAACCTTTTTGGTAGTGGCCAGGAACAACTGTATAAGCCTAAAACATGTAACGAATGGTTAATGATTTTTCTGCGGCTGGCGACAGAGCTCAAGACAATGTGATTACACATTTTTAGTCGCCGTATTCATCACTCAACCGAGTTCTGTATTGCCTTCATCTGCTGCAGCCCTGAAGATCTCAGGTCTCACACCTGTTGGAAAGTTGGTGAGTGCTATGCATCGAACTATCACACTGTAGTACCAAAGCGTTTTGGCATTCGGTCAAACCCCACTTGTAGTCAAAAAGAAAGAGGCATCAAAATGATAAAGTGTATTGCCAACTAAAAGTAATCGGTGAAATCCTCTTCTTGAGATAAATGGTCTAGGCAATAACGGACTTTTTGTTTCTGAGCGACTTCCCCGTGAGAGGAAGGATGACCTAAAACATTCTTGTGTATGATCTTTTCCAATGGGACAGCTCATTCTGTGCAGAGGCTCAGAACATGACTGAAAGCAGAAAGTTCCACTCTAGCTGAAATAACCTTGAACTCTCTATTCATATGACACCATAATCATGACCGGGCATAAGTTCTGACAGTATGAGAATTTTGCATCAGTACCACAGGAGCTAATGCCGCTGTCAACCACTACGCACCGAAGAGAGGAGAATGCTCTGTTATAAATCCTTTCAAAGTGTGGGTAGTCTTTAACCGATTTTTGCAGCAAACACGCAACTGATTGATCTTGATGTCAAAATCATAGCCCAGCTCAGACGAGTTTTGACGTGGTATGCCACTTTCAAGGTCTGTAGCTGCGTTATTTCCCAAAAGCGTCAGCCATACTTCATCCACGATACTTTTTTGATAGTCTCATACTTCGAGCTTTCATTGTACATTGATTCAATGAAACTGTTATGAGAAAAAAAAAAAAGTCGTAGGTCAGATATGCCAGCGGTTTCTTTCACAGTAGCTTGAAAGAGTGTGACGCGGTCTTCTGTCCGCATCTCCAATAGCCGTTAGGTCAAGCGTGTCTCGTTTTGAAGCAGGATAAGGGTTAAAAGTCAACGTAACATATTATCAGGACTGTGAAGGCAAAAAGAGGTACTTTTGTGGTCTTTCCTACATAAAAGTAAAAGACACAGAGCCGAATTTTGGCACGATGATACCACATTTCTCCCCTTGAAGAATCTCCTCAGACATCTCTTCTTTACTCCACAACACGATTCGCTCATGCAAAGCAGCGATATACACCAGATTTCGCTCGACATCTGCCGGCTGAGCAATAGTTTCGATAGATCCTGCAAGTAGTGAAGCTCTCCTCACTTTGTCGCTTGAAGAAAAAATATTATCGCCCATTCGACTACACGGAATTCAATTTCCTACGGACTGACATTCCTCAGAAGACAGAATTTTCTGAACTTAACTTCTTGTCAAGAAATCATCTTGCCTTTGATGTTATGCGAAGGAAAGAAAGAGCGTGGTCCCTGCAAGTTACATACTGTTTAACACACGACCAAATGCCCCCCAGACGGAAACCACCTTTGGCAGAACCAGCGTTCCCGGAGCTCTCGTCCAGTCAGGCAGATCTCTTAAGGGCAAAGACTTCAGACAGCCTGAATGAGTTTCTTGATAATAAAATCACTTTGGAGGAAATACGTGCATGCAACCCAAACCTACATCATGTCCCCTTAAAATCACGAAATACAGATTTACCTGTCCAGGCTCCCCCCGAAGAGATTAAAAGGACGTCGTCAACATCTTTATCGCGGATGCGGTCATCCAAGAGATTGTCATACTTTCAAAAGCGTCCTACAACGCCGGAACAATCAGTGCAAAAGTTCTGGAAGTACCACATCTTCCGCATCGGCCAATCGCAACTGTACATGTCTACCAATCCGGACGTGAAGCATATGTATTGCCGCAATGGGCCAGGGTACTTTGTCAATATCGAGACAAATCCGACTCAGGCCGTAGCGTTCCGTCTGAAATTTTTATACAATGACGAGAGAGAGCCAATCCCGAGCATAAGAGTTACCAAGTATCGGGATGGCGCAATTAATGTTTCAGTCTTGGGAAGTATATCTAGGCTCGGAGATGATTTTACCTTCACGAAAGAAAGGACGGAAGTCAAACTCTTTCTCACAAAGTGTTCTCTGCCTGAAGTAGAGTCTCTTCTGAAAGAGGACATGAGCAACACAAGTCTTCGGCAGACGGTGCAATCGCTTACTCGCTACCATGTGGGTTCGACAGGTGAACCAAAGCGTTGGACTGTGGGCTCAGAGCCTCGTATCAAACGAAAAAATACAAACAAACTGCGGCTATCAGAAGACACGTACAAGCTGCAGCAGAAAAAAGCTGTATTTTTTCGAGGCAGCGGTTTGCTGGGTCTATTCCGGCCCTGCGAACGGCGTCTTAAGAAAAAATTGATTCGCACAATCAACAGCAGAAATGATCACATCCGTGGTGTTTCACTTCATATGGATTCTCATGGTTACTATAAATCTGGTGATGGATTTCATGTACAGGATCCAGGCGATGACTCTCCAGACGACTTGAAGCTGGGCTGGCTGACTATTTATGATGATGAAGCGCTTGTGAAGGAGAAATGTTTATGGGAAATTATTATGGCTGTCACATTTAGCGTTGGGTTTGAAAAGCTGGTTTAGCATGCTGACTTGTCGGTGATCAAACGTAGTATGCTCGGTGCGCAATTCAGCGAGCAGCTCATATCCTGCAGTTTCTCGTTTTTGTGAAATATATCGGACGAATGGCTCTTCGCATGGATGGAAGGTTAGAGAATGGCAGAATGACTTAACACCATAACCGTACAATATTGCGCTGAGCAGCCGCTATGGAAAGTTCAAACAAGCGAGATACTAACTGTTCCAGGTGGGAAATACGTTCTCAGTGTCAATTTCATACCCAAAAGACAGCTAGGATTTTGTCTTTGTGTGCCAGCTATGGAGGTAAGAAATTAGGAGATATGAAACATTGATCTATCTGCCACTCTGTACGTCATAGTCGAAATCTTGTAAACCCAGATGGCTCGTGTGACTCTCAAATCCGAAAACTTCTACTGACAATGGCCGGTTCTCATCATTTTGACGCTACGGATATCTTTTCATAACACAGACATTACAACTAGGAAAAAACGGATACAGCAACGAAAATTAAGCAGGAATCCAGCCCTTCTCTGACCCATAGTTCCTCTGACTCATGGTTTTCAAAACGCACTCAATTTCAAAATTTTCCACACCATGCAAAGGTTTCACAGAATCTGTCGGAGAAGTTATGCTCTTTCGACGAGAGCTCAGGCGCTTCTCTCCAAGCCTGTAGCTGATGTTGATACTGAAATGGCTGACATTTTGAGCCAGGAAAAGGCACGTCAAAAGCGTTCAGTCACCTTGATTCCCTCGGAGAACTTCACCTCTAAAGCTGTTATGGATCTTCTTGGGTCTGAGATGCAAAACAAATACTCTGAAGGCTACCCTGGTGAGCGTTACTACGGTGGTAACGAAATCATTGACAAGGCAGAGTCACTTTGCCAACGTCGTGCCCTTGAGGCTTTCAGGTTGGATCCATCTGAATGGGGGGTCAACGTACAATCTTTGTCTGGAGCTCCAGCTAATCTGTACGCTTACTCTGCTGTTTTGGAAGTTGGCGGAAGAATTATGGGTCTTGATCTCCCCCATGGAGGCCATCTGAGTCATGGTTACCAAACACCATCCACCAAGATTTCCTTCATCAGTAAGTACTTCCAGACTATGCCTTACCGCGTTGACGAGTCTACTGGAATCATTGACTACGACCAACTTGCAAAATCGGCTGAACTGTTCCGTCCCAAGATCATCGTAGCAGGAGCTTCCGCCTATGCTCGTAAAATCGACTATGAACGCATGCAGCAAATTGCCAAATCCGTAGGAGCCTACCTTCTTTCGGACATGGCCCACATTTCTGGTCTTGTTGCTGCTCAAGTGACAGACTCTCCGTTCCCATACTCTGATATTGTAACGACAACCACCCACAAGTCCCTCAGAGGACCGCGTGGTGCCATGATATTCTACCGCAAAGGTATCCGGTCTGTCACGAAAAAGGGCAAAGAGATTCCATACGATCTGGAAAGGAAAATCAACTTTTCAGTGTTCCCTGCTCACCAGGGAGGACCACACAACCACACAATCTCTGCCCTTGCGGTTGCCCTGAAACAGGCCTCTTCTCAGGAATTCAAAGAGTACCAGCAAGAGGTTGTCTCTAACGCAAAGACGTTTGCAGATGCACTTAAGTCTAAAGGCATGGACCTTGTTTCTGGCGGAACAGACACCCACCTTGTTCTGATCGATCTTAGACCAAAGAAAATTGACGGCGCTCGTGTGGAGGCTGTTTTGGAGAGAATTAACATCGCCGCCAACAAGAATACCGTCCCCGGTGATGTTTCTGCTTTATTCCCATCCGGTCTAAGAGTTGGTACCCCAGCAATGACCACAAGGGGATTCTCCACTTCTGAGTTTGTCAAAGTGGCAGACTATATCGATTCAGCCATCGAGATTGCTCTCAAGTTGAAGCAGTCCGAAACAGGTGCTTCTGCAAAGGAAAAGCTCGCCAGCTTCAAAGCCCAGGCTGACGAGTCTTCCGACGTGAAGAAGTTGGCAAAAGAGGTGGCTGATTGGGTTTCTCAGTACCCTGTTCCAGGTGATCTGTAGAGGAAAATAATAGCTTTATCTGATGTCTATGTAGGTATGTTTTTTTTTTTTTTTTTTTTTTTTTTTTTG
>JAKTTA010000069.1:0-14530 GCA_030580415.1 Citeromyces nyonsensis
ATAACAATGCATATACCGACGGCATACCGTAATAGCTGATCAAAGCTTTCAACGTGTCAGCAACAGCAATTTGCAGCTTTCGAGTCCCTTGACTTGGAATTCCACCCGTCAATTGATTTTGTGCCCGAACAAGCGTTCTCCTATTTAAATCAACAAAAAGCCAGAGATGTGGGGTTAGTCAGATAGTTGAGGAAGATATGACGCGAGATGAAGGAGTTTTATATTCTTTGTAATTCCGGTTATTAACGGCTCATTTGTTCTCATTGATCGTATGGCCCTTTTACTTTCCAAGCCGACTCAAGATCTATACACGCCATCTGGTCAGTGTGGTGTCAGTGTTATGGCTCTGCTCGACAGAGCTGGAATTGATTTTGTTCAGAGATGAGACTGTTTTCAGATTTCGTAGAGTATCTCTTCATGCAGGGAAGTTGGAGTTGACGTGAGGTGGTTTGGTTCGCATGCAACTTTATCGTCATTCCGGAAAAGAATGCTCATGTAACAACCATGACAACCCAAGGCTAGATGGTCAAGATGTAGTCTACAGTAATCCTCCTCCTAACTCACCTTTCCAGCTATGCCATTCACCATAGACTATGGACCATATACTTTGAAGAAAAGCGCAATAGAAACTCGCCAAGTCAACCTGCGATTATTCAACACCTCCCATCTGAAGTAGATGTTCACGCCAAATAGTCCATTCACGTCACTATCACATATTGTTCCCATATCTTTTCTGAAACTTTTGATCCGTAAACAGTTTGACGCTCTGGAAATCGGAAATCATCTCTAATGGCGGCCTTTCAAACCCTTGTAGCTCCCTCGGTCCCTTCACTTTTGGAGATGCGGCTTGCGCAGAAGGACGCTGTCTTGACAAGATTCTTGAAAGCCTCGCTTCAACCTGCCGCTCAACGACAAAGTCAAACTCATTCTGATAGCTTTTGCGGATCTCCTCCAAATCTTTCTCAATGTCTTCCCATTGGGATTGCAATTTCTGCGAGATAATTCTCTCCACTTGGGACTCCTTAAACTTGACTTCCCGCTCTTTGGCGAAAACTCTGTTTTCCTGGCTCTTCAGTTCCAGTGACTTGCGTGATATCTTCACCATGGGATCTTGGAGCAGCTGGTGAGTGGTGGCTCGCTTTTCGGGATTTGTCACTATGCACAGTTTTAGAATTTGACAAAGCTTGTGAGAATAGTTTGGCGGCAAAGGTGGATAATCTCCAATCTGTATCTTTTGCTGCAGCTGTAAATGGGTTTTCGCTATGAAGGGTGGTCTCAAAGCACATAGTTCGTAAATCACACAGCCAAGAGACCAGATATCGCATTGCGCAGTATACGGTCTATCCACCAATACCTCTGGAGACATGTAATACGGTGTTCCTACGTATGTCTTTGCAAACTCAGTCTCTGGGTTCAACGACTTGGCAAGACCGAAATCTCCCAGCTTGACTACATGATTTTCGTCGTCCCGCTTCTCGCCATTTATCTGAGACAAAGCCGTCTCCGTGGAGAGGAAAATGTTTTCTGGTTTGATATCTCGATGCATTACTATATTGCGCGTATCAACACTCTTTGGTGTCCTTTCCAAAGACAAGAGATCGATTTTTGCCAGTAAATCATTACGGTCCGCCTGCCAATTTTCCACCTTGGGAGCATCTACCCCATAGTGACAACGGTACAGAGCCAGCAGCATTTGAGTGAGAATAGACCATATGATATCTTCCGGAACGTGGCAAAGTCTGCCCTCACCTGAAATCTTGTTATTTACATTCATGTTCTTGCATCTCTTGATAACTGCGCTTAAATCTCCGCCCTGACAGAACTCCATGTAGAGATGCACGAGGTGGCGATCCTGGATGTGATCGTGGTGCAGGTACTGTACAATGTTCTCACTTTGCAGATTCCTCAGTATGCGAAACTCGGCAATGAGCTGAGACCGCTCCTTCATATTCATCGAGTCATACGACACTTCCTTTCGTACAAACAGTTTCCCGTCTGACTTCCTTTGCACTTTGCGAACACAGCCAAAAGATCCCCTTCCGATCAACTCTAGTGGAATAAACTGCTCACAAACAGATTGGCTCTGCATAGGTAACTGATAAGAAATTCGAAAAAGAAGTATCTATAGATGGTATTTATTTACCTGTTACCCATTCGGGCATGTTAATGAGTCGTGTGCCACTCAAATCAGTACCCTCGCGGGTTCACCTTTTGCTTGGTAAAGCTCCAAACAAAGTCCCAATATTCTGGCTGTATGATTGTATCGTTATGTGTAGCGTTGGCAAACTCGTGAAACTCGATATCTGTAGATGGGCACAATTGAGCCAGCTTTTTCATGTGGCTGGGGGGCACAATTTCATCTGCAGCTCCCGCTAGCATTAAAACAGGAATGTCTGATGGTATCTGCGATATCAATTCTTCCGAATTCCAGTGCTGGTGACACATGAATGCTACCCATTTGAGAGGCGGAAATATATATGGTATCACTTTGCGTATGCTCAAAAATGTATTTTCGAGGATAAGCCCTTCCACCATCTGTGGGAACTTGTGAGCGATGTAAATAGCCACTGCACCTCCCAAAGACCGTCCATGCAATATCAAGGAAGAGGCAGAAAGTTGTGGGTCTTGGACAATATAATTCATAATAGTATCGGCGTCAATTTTCAGCCCCTCTTCAGAAGGGGTCCCACTAGATTCTCCGTAACCACGGTAGGAGTATATCACAACGTTGTAGCCCATATCGCGGTATATAATTCGTACTATAGGCAGAGCGTAGCCAATGTTACCTGCATTGGGAGAAAGAATCAAAATGGTTTTGTTATGGTAAGAGAAACCATTGGGATCGTGTCTGACTACAAAAACTTGCAAGGTCTCGCCATCCACGGTTTTTAGACGAAGGTCGTCGTACGGTGACATACCGTACATATCTGGGGTATCCACTGCGTCGCGGCTCATCGGGTACACCAGCTGCGACTGGAACTTGTACAAGCCCGCAAGCCCTAGCAGGGCAATGGAAGAGGCAAATGCTATTGACGTTTTGAAAAATTTCGAAACAAAAGAAGCGTAGTAGCTTGAAAAAATTCCAGTTTTTGCCGATGCGACCGCTGCTTCTGAAGACATTGATGTCTGGATGTGAAGGAACAACTCCATCAATCTAGCATCTTTCCTCCCCGGAACGAGAAGCTTCAGTTTTTATTCAGGCATTTAATAATCTCATCGCTTAGAAAATTTAGTTAATCCGCATTCAAAAGCTTAAGGTGTTGTTGATAACCGTGGACCTTTTCTAATAACACATCATTGAAGTCTGTTTGTGTCAGCAAGCTGAAAGTTATGAGATCAGAGGCCTAAACTTTCAGTTCCAAGACTGCGAAACCCGTTGAAGCGATCACCGAGAATTAGAGCAGATTTATGAGAATTGATTTTGCAGAAGAGTCTGAACGATACTGAGATCAGACTTCATGTTCAGGTTGTTTTATTTTGGAGAGAGTGAAAAGTCTTATACCCTGGAATATTGTCATGTCGCACACGTATTTCACTTCACCATCTTTCTACTCAGATCCCATCCATGTTCACAAAACAAATCCTTACACCACGAAGACTACTTGTCGTTTTTCAACAACCCAGTACACTTCACTATGCTTCTACTCGAACCGCCTGTCTACTGTATGGGTCATAACCCGATCCAGCAACATGCATAGCGAGGTGCTGTATATGGAGAATACAACTCCAAACGAATATTTATACCAGTCACATGCCACTTATAACTCAGTGTCTGGTGCTTGAGACCTCATACCACCCGTTCCAAAATTAAACATTCTGCATGGGGGCCCTGCCATACGACTGCAACCACACCGCTCCCTCAAGAACATTCGTTGCTTGAGGAAGGAACGTAGAGACTGCTACTGAGTCTGACTCTACCGCGTCAAAGAGTCATGCTAGCCTTCCCAAGTCCACGCTTCTGGTACTCAAGGGAATCAATGACTTCAAGAGAACTCACAGAAGGCGGACAGATTTGTTGTAGAAGTTTACTCCAGGATTTTCCCCTCATGATTATGATCTCTTTATAGAGAATGCTCGCGGCCACGATTGGCTCGAAAATTTGATGGTTGAATTTCAACCTTTCAAGGTTCCAGGGATTTCGATTTATCTGCCCCAGCAACCTCACTCGCTTGCTTCTTATCTTTCAACTAGATGTCTTAGTCAGGATTGGGCCGAAGGTGTTGTACAAGACTTTGGCCGTTTGTCAAAACTTTTCCGGAAGCAGGTTGCAGGCTGCCCGGGGGAAGGTCCAAGGGAACACCTGACTTGTCTCTAAACAGCTTTGGTCGCTGAAGCAAATTAGAAAGAAGCGGGTTTGATCCCCACGAGGGAAAAAACACAAAACCCGATCAGAACAGCAAGGGGTGAGTGTGAGTTGGGATGCTCATTTGTTATACGAGTGAAAGAAGTTAAATCATTGAGGTCTACCTCCATGTAGAGAGAGGCAGACCGCTTCTTCACAGCAGGGGTTTCCGATGTATTAGATATAGACCAGGAGAATGCGATCATCACAGAAGCTGCTCCCACTAATCGAGTCAGAAAGCATTTCACTTATATGCAGAGCAACCGCAGCTACACAATCTGGAGCTCTTCAAGGAGATCTCAAAGACGTACCACTGAGTATGTCAGACCTCTTTGGTGAGCATAGTGAGCAGATTGTTATAGATGAGGCTAGGAGGGATGCGAATTCCACATTCTATCTCGACACTCAAGAGTTTGCTTATGGGTCGGAGCCTTTTCCACCGCTATATGCTCGGAAATGAGGTGAGGACGTGATTTGAATGATCACCTATTTCAGAGCCCAACTGCAAGGATTAATCGATCATTGGATGAATCTATGACAAACTAAAAATTCAGAAAACAAGTTTATGGCTCGCCCCATTTGTTTTCGAAACCTCATGTCCGGATATGTCAAGGAAAATCAGGGAACCTTGCTACAAAATTAGTTTTCCCATCCAATGTGGGCATAGTTGGAAACATGGGCCGAAACGATAGGAAACATCGCGACTCCTTTCATTCTTCGGGGATACTCGGATGAGGAAAGGAAATCAGCCATACAATTGCCCGCTTGGCAAAAAATCTGATTGAGCACGTTTACTACGCAGCTGCTTGTGAGCCATTCCTTGAATATTCAATGAAACGTTTTCATTTTTACAACAGATGAGCTGGATTTTACTGGTTCAGCGGAACAGTAACCACTTACGACACTACTGAAAGGTTATTTTCTACTCGTCTATTAACCAGTCTAATATTCTCCATCACCCTCAACAGAGATCTATTTGAAGGCAGTCTCGAGAGACTTTTCTAGCAACTGAAGTCCTTCGTAGATGCTTGAGTCCTCAATGTTCAAACATGGAACGAATCTGACAACGTTACCGCCGGCAGTAATGATCAGCAGACCATTTTCTCTCGCTATCTCGACAATTTTTGCTGGAGACTCACTAAACTCGAGTCCCAGCAGCAAACCTTCTCCTCTCACTTCCTTAATCTGTTGGGGATACTTTTCCTTGAGTTCATTTAGCTTGACTTTGAAGATCTCTGACTTTTGCTTCACCTTTTCCAAAAACTCGGGATTTGAGATTTGATCCAAGACGTAAGCTCCAATTCTGGCACCTAATGGGTTACCACCGTAGGTTGTACCGTGATCGCCCACGTTCAGTGCGCTTTCCACTTGCTCAGTGATCATTGTGGCACCGATGGGGAACCCATTGCCGAGAGCCTTGGCCATGGTAACAATATCTGGGTGAGCTCTTTTAGGAAGCTCTGAGTGTGCCCATAATTTACCAGATCTTCCAAGACCACATTGGATCTCGTCGTAGATGAGCACCGCCTTGTGCTTTGTGCACAGTTCACGCAGCTTGTAAAGAAATTCTCTTTCCATTGGACGGATACCACCCTCTCCCTGGATGGGCTCAATAATAACACCGCAAGTTTTATCACTGATAGCAGCCTCAACAGAGGCTATGTCATTTGGCTTGGCCACTTTGACTCCACTAATCAAGGGAGCAAAAGGGGATTGATACTTGGCATTTGGCGTAACTGAAAGCGCACCCATACTTCTGCCGTGGAAAGAAGTCTCGAAAGTGACAAACTCAGTTTTGTCTTCAGAAAGGGTCTTTCCGTGTTTACGGGCAAATTTCAAGGCTGCCTCGTTAGCCTCCGTACCCGAATTACATAAAAATACTCTCGATGCTTCAGACATACCGTTGGACTGCTTAGTCTCCTCGATGAGGCGTTTGCAAAGCTCTCCCGACCATAAATTATGGAACAAATTAGAACAATGAACAAGGGTCTGTGCCTGTTCATACATGATTTTGGCAACCTCTTTATTGGCGTGGCCCAAAGCTGTCACAGCAATACCGGCAGAGAAATCTATATATTTTTTGCCATCTGTGTCCCACAGAAAGCAGCCGTCTCCCTTTTCAAATACAAGATTTGGCCGGGCATAGGTGGTTGCAACATAGGGATCCCTTTCCTCTATAAACTCTTTGGCAGAGGGAACCTTGGTGGAGTAGGAAGCAGCGCATGTTAGACTTTTAAAGACTGGCAAAGTCTGGATACTTTTGCCGAGAGCTTGCATCATGATAAGGGGTAATTTTTTCAAAACTGAAAATGAATCATCGTCGTGTGCAACACAATTTGTTGGATCTGGTACCGGGGGAAGGCCTTTAAAATATATGTCTGGCTTAACTCATTGCTTTTTACTTCTTAAAAAAAAAATTTCACCTCAGGCGTGTGCCTCCGTTGGGCTGTGTAGTTCAATACTATGTGATCGATGTATGGATATCCCAAAACCACCCTTGTGATCTCGTTTCTTTGAGTGGATTCTTGAAGAGATTTTTGTCTCTAGATATTTTTACTCATCGTCCCACGCTGCTACTGTCGATTTTATTTCTTGTCGTCAGTCTTTGAACCTCTCCACTATACCTGAAAATGAAATCGGCTCTCAAGTAGATTTGAAACTCAAAGTTTCAAGGGAAAACAGGTATAAGGGCCTGTAGGTAATTTGCTGTATGTGTTTAAGATTCCTCCTTTCAAAAGGAGCTTTGCGTGAAGAGACTGAAACAACAAAGATTCTGATAAACACATCATCTCTTTCAGACCTTATAGCGCAATCAAATAATGGAAGCGAACTGGATTCCTGGATTAATTGGGCCTGATAGAACAGTCGCACAAACCATGCTTCATCAAATGGTAGCATTAAGGTGTCAAATTAAAACCCGATTTAGATCACCCTAATTTCCTCTTTGAGGCACACAGAATCGTTCTTGTTCCTGTGAAGTCAGCCAAATAATTTCCACTGCAACCGGTGTCAGAAATATTTCAGTCCGGCTTTCTCACATATCAGCCCGAGTTCTCATGTATGGTTTCACTTGTTGCTTCATAATGTTTGAGAAAAATATTGAAATATCTGAATTTGTACCTGGTGACTGTTGAACTCTTGAGACTGTTAACTCTTGTGAAATCATCCCGGGTGCTCTCATTACCCATTGAGGTATGTTCGAAAGTTTGGATAATGAAAAACTCTGTCTCAGCCACCCCTTTCCCCACCAACTTGTCGCAGCGGAGATGCAAAATACCATAGAGCAGATATTCTCAAGCCTGTTTACAAAAGAGAGTTACAAATATCGCATGTAAGCAGTAGGTATACAAGCGGGCTCAACAAATAAGCCCCATCAGCGATATTCTAACTGTTCAGGAGTCAACAATGTATGGCATGTGGCATACTGGAGAGAGGGTCCAAGAGATGGAATGGATCTAGCATTAACTAAACCATCTGACCTGACGTTCTCATTCGGAGGCAAAAGACACATAAAGTATGCATACGACATAAATTAATCATGCCCTGAAAAATGCATTTTCTCCTCTACTTCAAACCTACCGTTTTGGCGCATTGCATTGTTTTCCTGCCTTGATCAAGTCAGTTCCTTAAAGATGGTGACCCTTTTCGTATCAAGAATTCAGGCATATTTCATAAACACCCCACTGATAGGGCCTTCTACAGTCAGATTACTCTCCAGCAAATGCATATAAGTCAATGAAATGCTGACAAAATCTTTTCTTGTTCTGCATCTCATAAGTCTGTCAAGTCAGAAATTACATCTGCCATTTATCGTGTCACCAAGTACAGACATGAGTTGGACTCCACAAGCAGCTTTTCAAAAGCTTCCCTTTAAGCTTCAAAGATTCTTCACGAGGTATCCTCCCTCCCCGTTCAAGACATATGCAGAGGAGACAACGTCAACGTTGGCCGAAGATGCCAACCCTTTTCTCTACAACAGACATCCCGTCACCAAGAAAGTACATGACCCAATATATTCCATGAGAAGGCAGTCTGATCTGTACAAGTTGGCCTTCAAGTATGGAGTGGCGGATCTTTTGCCGAATTTGAACGGGAACAAAAAGTTTTTTACCGAGAAATATGAGTCCAAGCCAGCTTTGAGAGGTGTACTGAGACCAAAGGGTCACAAGTGGGAAAGAACGATGGACCAAAGAAAGCAAAAGATTAAGGATGCTGTGGCAAATGCAGATGATCTCATCATCGCAGCCAGAGGTAACAAGTACAAGAGAAGACTGGAGAAGAGAAAAGAGGAAAAGATCACGTGGGTCTAAGATGTGTAAATATATAAAAGTTAAAGACCCGTTGTGTCAATTTTGTCAGCAAAGTAGAATCCACAAATAGCCACCAGATAAATCAAAATCAGCATGCTTCCCTTGAAGTAGTTGGATCGTCCCTCGGCGTAGATGTAGGTAAACAGGAATACAGATACCGTGGATGCGATAATCTCCCATCTCGGAAATATGAGAGTGAACATCGACTCAGGGTTGCTTACCGCTTTGCCGGCATTGGCATAAAGGGAGAAAATGACAAGGGCGGGGATTTGCAGTAAGCACACCTGTAAGGCGTAGGCTGAACCAATCTCCATCGACAATGCAACATTTCCATTGATGGCAAACGAGATGGCATTGACAAACTCTGTTGTGTTTGGCACGAGCGCAAAGATGGTGAGTCCCAGAAACTTGGGGTTGATGGGGAACTTGTCCAGCACCACATCCACCGTATCAACAAGGATCTCTGCGATTATGGCGTAAAGAACTGTAGCACCGAGGAGGATAACAGTTGATTTGACTCTCGACCAGTTTGGTGCATCGTGTCCTCCAGAACCCTCCTCTTTGGCCACGCTAGCATTCTCATTTGTAGGAGATCTCACCAGGTTCTGGTGGACCGCGTCCGTTTCGGCAGACTGAATACTTGGAGCTGGATGCGCAGTCTGTTCCTTTGGCTTCTCAGAAGTGGTGGGCGTGGACCATATCATAGCGGCGTGAGTTCTCAGGGTAAACCACAAACCAATCACGTACGCGATGAAAAGCGAAAACGCAACAATGACAGAAAAGGGTCTCAGATACGTCAAGTAAAGCTTGTCCACATTGAGAGCAGGCTGCAAAAAATGACATCTCTGACACGAAGAAGATTCCATCAACTTTGGCTGATAAACTCCATCTTTACACGGCTTGCACTCCAGTTCGTACTCTCCGTAGATCTGGTAGAGTAACGTTGGTGCAAACATCACAGTGATGGCATACAGTAGCATGGTGGAAGAAACTCCTGCGGAACGCGGGTTGTACCTCTGTGTTTTCCTCTTCCATGCTCCTCCACACATGGACAGGCCTGGGAGGAGTAGAACACCGGCCAAAATCGATCCAATCATGGAGCCTCCTACAAGACGGCCCTTCTCTTGATTCAGAGCAACGCAGTAGAGAAATACTTCAACAATGGTTGAGAAGAAGGCATTGATTACAGCACCAACACCCATAGAAGTCTGAGCACTGATCGAAGCCACAGCCTGTCCGATAAAGTAAGCCAGAGGGATAACAGAACACAGTCCCATGATGAAAATCATGGACGAATCCGTTATGAAACCCTGCCAGTTGAGCGATTTTTTCAAAACAAAGAAATCAAAAATGACAAAAAGCACCATGAAAATCAGGTTGATGAAAAAAATGTTGGTACCGTCAACCGTGTACTTGTAGTAATGAAACCCAAACGACCTGTAGGTGCATATGAGAATGGACTCGTTCATGCCTGGGTTGCGCTGCCGTCTGACGTGGTACGACGACTCCATCTCTATCGAGATATCCAAGGGATGGCGACGCATATGCGAGCTCATGATGTAGGTCACTTTTGCCATTGGGATGAAGAACACTCCAAGCCAGCAGAAAAAACTAATTACCAACAACAACGGCTGCACAGTTAGGTAGAAGTATAGGTAGAAAACCAGTCTCCCGATACTCCACTCGCCGCGGCCAAAAAACCTCGACTTGATGTCATCTTCTGTAATGCCAGATGTTCCCTTAGCCTGATTATTATTATTCAGCGCCTGATGGTTTCCCGAGTCATTTCGCTGCTCCATCAAGGGGCTGCCCTCATCTGTCACTCGAGTAGACAGCCTGCGAGGACGCGAAGCGTAAAAGAGGCGGCTCGTGTCAGCAGATCTCCACTGCTGGTATTCTGTTAGGGTGGTGCCCTCACCCTGATCTTCCTCGGCGTAGTTTTCATCGATTTTGAGCGAAACAAGCTTACCAAAGGGCACGAAAAAGTAAAGCCCCAAGTGATACATTGCCTTTGCGTATCTTGTGGAAAGCTTCTTCTTGCGAGGAATGACTAGTGAGGGAAGATACACCATAAGGGACCCGAGACAGCAAATGGCCAGCAGAAGCAGTCCAAAGGTTATGATCCAAATCATATTGGACACAAGCACACCAAAAGGTATCTTTCTGAATGGCGTCGGTGTGGAGTGAATGTCATCTTCGGCCTCTGTATCGATCGATCTGTTCTTCTTATACAGAGCGGGTTTCCAGATCCTTATTCCGAAAGGATGGGTCGTATTGATGGCATCCTGTCTCTCTCTCAAGGTGAAACTTTCCAGACTTGAGATGGAGTGGCTGTCGCCATCATCGTGTTCGTCGTTCTGATCGTCATGTTCGTCTGGAGACTCTTCATGAGAGCGATGCTCAGAGGGAGGTTTCCGATCAGAAGATTTGACTGATCCGTGATCGAGTTGATCGAGTGCTTTCAGGTCTGCGGACGCAAGCGCAAGGCTTGACCTGATTTCTCTTTCGAGCTCGTGTTGCTCGGTTTTCTTGGACTGGACAGAGTTGTTTCTGCTGCTAATCTCGGCATTCTCTGGTACATCTCTAAGCGCTGAATTTGAAGGTTTTGGAGCCAAAATCTCTCCACCCTTGTCTGAGATAGACTGCTGGGCTGACCTTGACAGATGTCTTTTCGCTTTCTGCTTCATGGCATCGTTGAAGCCCTCCAAATACTCTCTGTTTATGTCTGCTTCGATCTCATTTTCGTCGTCGTCAACGCTAAAGACGTATTTGCTGCTATTTGTCTTCTTCAAGGATGGACGAGACTTTTTATACCAGAGAGGGGTGTTTGAGCGTGCAGCATTAGCAGGACCAGAATCCTGTAATGCCATTGAGCTATTTTTCTTTGTGGGAAGCATGACATATCGCTTGTCTTGGGGCAGTGATATTCCAGATGCCTGAGCCAGTGGCGACTGTGGCGTCAGTGCTTTACGGGTGCGACCAGCAGAAGAAACCTGGCGCTGATTGGCAAGACTGTTGATCTCATCGGGAAACGGATATCCTATGGCCTTTCTTGGAGGAGACTTGGACCTCTTACCTGGTTCCGACATCAAGCGAGAAAACAGCACGCTTTGGTTTAGCCACGACCAGATAGTGGAACAATTTCCCCTCTCATGTGACTAACTCTATTTTTAATAATCTTGAGTTTACACTCGATGAATTTCATGCATGATTACAACAAAACCGTTGTAGCAGGGAAAAAACGGTATTCGGCAAGAGAGTGCAAAAATGTGCATAAACGCATCATTATGCAAGACAAGTCCAGAACAATTCTTCGCGCGGAAAACTTCGGCAATAAAGTGACTGGAAAAACTCGAGTGAAAGTTTCTGGCAGTAATTCCTAAATAAGTCAACTCTGTCATGCTATCAATAGTAAACCCTTCAGAGAATAGACTTTCTCCGCATAGCCACTCAAAACCGTACAGCCCACCTATGTTTTCAGGTGCATATGCCCTTTTTTTTAACCCTCCCCCTCCCCGCATAAAAACATAAAAAAAAACCAACAACAAACTGCACTCGCTAGAATGGTCCAACTTTCGCTTCTACTAAGTGCGTTTCTCCCTATATCTATGGCCTTTGCTGCTGGCAGTACGCCAACGAACGAGCCTACTCTGTTCAAAAGGGCAGACACGACAGCCACAACCACCTCATCGTCGTCAAGTTCTACGCAGGAAACAACGGTGTGGGTGACAACCACGGACAGGGCAGGAAATGTAGCCACGAACCCGGTCAGGTATTCTCAGTCGTTCTTGAGCTTCTACACGTCGGTGGCCAGTCCGTCGAGCGGGTCTATCGGGCTGGGAACAATATCCGGCACAGTAGGCAACGTGAGAAGCTACACTCAAATCACTATTTCTCCAACTACAAGGCAGCGTAAATAGAGTATAGGCATCTATCTACTATATATATTTCCCCTTATTGCTTTACTACACACCACTAATTTTTCATAGAACGATCGAGGGCTTTCCACGGTTGGAAGAGGCAACATGAGAGAAAAACTCCAGTCTGTCATTGTCGCCCAATTTGAGAACCTTCTTGAACCGCTCGCCTACCGATCTCAAAGAAGCCTCGTTGCAGGATTTGGTCCACAAACCGATTCTGGCACTTCCCTTTCTCACGTTGTAAACAACACCGTTCACCTCGTTTTCGTCATCCTCAATGGTTTCTCCGATAGCACTCAGTAGCGTTCTCATCCAGAGCTCGTTGATATCAACAGGGCCTCTGAACTGGAATGACCATTTCCCGCCCTTGGCGTTAGCATCATCCTCCCATTCAGGCTTGATATCATTTCTGAACAAGTGGTAGTCGGACTTCAACGGAAGTTCACTGGCTTTAGGAACAGAGTTGTAGATCCCCCAAAACTCTTCTACGGTGTTGAAAGAAATTACGGGCCTCAGCAAATCTGACCAGTTCTCGTTCTTGTCCACTGCTGGCTTGGTGTACCATAAAGTCCACTTGGAGTTGAGCGGATGCTTTACATTGAAATCCTCATTCGATTCCAAAATCGTCTTTGTGTCGTTCAATGACAGGTCTCCCGTTTGCTGTGATAATTCCGATGCGCTCATTCTAATTGTTAGTTTTTCTGCGACAAAACAGGAAAACGGCCACGTTTGAAGAAACTAGCCTAAAAATTCACATACTTTCACTTGTGTTTGTGGCAATTAGTGCAATCTGATATCCACAAGTTCGGCAAATTTTTTTGTGCAAAAAGGGATTTTGGCATTCGGCGCACGACCATAATTATATGTCGGCTCACACAAGAGACATCACTGTTGATCGTGGACTGGCTAAAAATGCTGAAAAGGTCCATGGAGTTAACCCTGTTTTCCTGGTGGAAAAGATTATTCGGGAGAGAATACTCGACTCTGTTTACTGGAAGAGAGACTGCTTTCAGCTCAGTATTCTCACGATAATGGACAAAGCTGTAAGCTTGAGACTGATCGGGACGTATGCTGACGCTGGAAACACAAGAGCTTCTCACTTCATCTGTCTGCTGTTGAAGTTGCTTCAATTACAACCTCCTCGGGAGTTTGTGCTTTACTTTTTGCGGAACCCGCATTTCAAGTACTTGTCAGTGCTGGCAGCTCTTTACATAAGAATGACATTCTCCTCGGCAGACGTTTATCGCGAACTAGACCCTATGCTTAACGACTATCGGAAGCTGAGAATACGAAATAGCTTTTCTCAAAGGCTGGAGATCATACACATGGACGAACTCATAGATCGTCTTCTGAATGATGAAAAGTTTTGTGATCTCATTCTGCCTAGGCTGTTGAGCAGGTTTCAACTGGAGGAAATGGAATTACTAGAGCCACGTGAGAGTGTACTCGAAAGCGAACTTGAGAGCGACGATGAGTAGATCAGAGGCATGAAAAAGATTTGACTTTTAAAAACTTTGATCCTGTCAGCCGCACCGGATGATCTTCGGGTGGACCTAGCGTTGGAACCACAGCATTATATTCTTATATCCACTGCTTTAATCGCATTGCAGTAGTGGCCCTCAAGTTTTCATAACTGCATTTCTACCAGTCACCTTCTAGCACAGTTAATCACTCCGATTCTTGTCGGCCCAGCCATTCCTCAGGTTAAGTACGGAATCGAGCATCTCTTTTGAAGGTAAATTAACTGGTGGAACCGAAATCCGCTTTCGGTTTACGCCTTGGAAGGAAGAGAAATACGCGCTGGAAGAAGAGGAACTTAAATCATCTTAAATCGCTGAAAGAAGAGTCTTTCTGGGATTCTTCTGAAAAGTATTCCACGAATTCAAGTGCCTTGCAAAAATTGATCTACAGATTCGGCTAGTTATTTCACCCTCTTTCTGAATTGAGAAATTGCAGCA
>JAKTTA010000070.1:0-14358 GCA_030580415.1 Citeromyces nyonsensis
TATGTGGAAAAAAAAAAAAAAAAAAAGTATTCATCAATCAATAATTGCGCTGAGTAGCGAAAATGTAGACAAGGAAGTAGAGTTAATCTCTATTCGAGGGACTGGGTGGCTGTTTTCTGGGAGCAAGGTGGAATAGGTTCAATGAGATTTTGATTTTTTCGCCTTCTTTTTATTTTCTTCAATTTCTGTTTTGACTTTATAACTTTCATGAGTCTTCAAGCTCTAGAGATCAACTGCAATATTTGGCTGGCGTATTGAAATAAGAATGGAGTACCCATCTATGTTGCCTCGGAATCTTATTTACTGTGTATGAAGGACCATTTCCAAACAGCTCTCCCGAAATATCTTTGACAGCGTTTGACAGCAGCAGTAAGTATTAAAATATACAGCATAACACATAAAAGATTTCTTTCCTTGACAAAGACTGATGAAGTGGAAGGCTCAAAGAGCTCTAAATGGTCGGAAGAAAATGCGGACCCTATACAACATGTATAGCCAGGTTATAGACTTATAATTACCATTGCTTTCGGTTCAACCTCGTGTCCTACCTCTTGCACTATGGAAAGGGCAGAAAAAATTCTTTAGCTGTTTTGAATCGTTACTTGGAATTATCACATCGTCAGAGTATGAATCTTTGGCTGAAGTCTGCTTTTCAGGGCGGACAAAACGTCAAAAAAAAAAATCAAGAAATAAATGACTCTAGCTTCGGGACTGTCAACCGATGTTGAAGGTCTTCTCAAAGGGATTTGCAAAATTTAAAGCTCTCAAATGCAGTAATGCTGTCTGTCTTCTTACAAAACGTCATCACTACACCACTGAAAAATGAGAATCACTACAGATCAACTGTCGTCTCTCCAGTGTAACACGTCAGCTTTGAGAAACATCTGTATCTTGGCTCATGTGGACCACGGAAAGACATCACTTTCAGACTCATTGCTTGCTTCAAACGGTATCATTTCGCAGCGTATGGCTGGGAGAATAAGATACTTGGATTCGAGACAAGATGAGCAATTGAGAGGAATTACCATGGAGAGCTCTGCTATATCGCTGTACTTCAGAGTTCTTAGAAGAAGGAAGAATGAAGCCGGAGAAGATATTTCTCCCGAGGTCAATGAGCACATGATCAATCTTATCGACTCTCCTGGCCACATTGATTTTTCATCAGAGGTTTCTGCAGCTTCCCGTTTATGCGATGGTGCTGTTGTGTTAGTAGATGTAGTCGAAGGCGTTTGTTCTCAGACTGTGAATGTTCTGAGGCAGTCGTGGGTGGATAAACTGCGACCCGTGCTTGTTTTAAACAAAATCGACAGATTGATCACCGAATTGAAGATGACCCCGGCTGAGGCTCACGTGCATTTGTCTCAGGTGATTGAGCAAGTCAACTCGGTCATTGGCTCTTTCTTTGCAGGGGAGCGAATGCAGGAGGATTTACTATGGCGTGAGAGACTGGAGAAACTCAAGCTTGAAGGGGCTGAGGACAAGCACGAGGAGTACGTAGAACGAGACGATGAGGAACTGTATTTTGCACCTGAAAAAAACAATGTCATTTTCGCATCTGCGATCGATGGGTGGGGGTTCACCATTTCCCAGTTTGCCGCCTTTTATGAGCGCAAGCTTGGAATGAAGAGAGAAAACTTGCAGAAAGTGCTATGGGGAGATTTCTTTATCGATCCAAAGACGAAAAAAGTGATCAACTCCAAGGGACTGAAGGGAAGAAACTTGAAGCCGCTCTTCGTCTCTCTTGTACTGGACAACATTTGGACAATTTACGAAAACTGTCTGGAAACGAAAGATCACGAAATGCTTGAAAAAATTGCCAAATCATTACAGCTAAAAGTGAGTGCCAGGGATATGCGCTCCAAAGACGTCAAGAACCTACTTCACTCCATGATGTCTCAGTGGATTCCGGTTTCGTCTGCAGTTCTCTTGACTGTGGTTGAGAAGATCCCGTCTCCTCTGATTTCTCAGCATGAGAGGCTCCCCACGATATTCTCCACCGCCCCCGGTGTTGAGCACATGGACAAGAGACTGGAGGAGGCGATGATGAGATGCGATCCACTGGGTCCAGCGTGCGCGTATGTGTCCAAGGTCATCTCCGTGCCTGAATCAGAACTACCCAGAAATCGTAGGGTGGGGATGTCTGAGGATGAGCTGGTTGAGAGAGGAAGAAAAGCACGAGAACTGGCTGCGAAGCTGGCGGAAGAGGCGCGTTCACAGGAAGAGCAGCAGGCTCCAGTTGAGGAGGAGGAGGAGGAGGAGGTGGGAGGTGTGACTGTGGCTGACCCATTTGGTTTCGACGATTTCGAGCAAGATCCGGATGAGATAGAAGATGACGCGGTAGAACTGGAGAAGGAAGCTCTAATTGGGTTTGCAAGAATTTATTCGGGGACTTTGAAAGTTGGCGAAAGCATCACGGTTCTGGGCCCCAAGTTTGATCCTACAAACCCTACAGAACACGTCTCCACCGCCACCATCACAGACCTCTACCTTCTGATGGGTAGAGAGCTCGTAGCCCTGGACGAGGTTCCTGCCGGGAACATTGTAGGAATTGGAGGATTGGCAGGAAAAGTGCTGAAGAACGGTACTCTGGTTTCGGGTGGTGTTCTCGGTGTGAATCTGGCTGGAATCACACTGCATGCTCCGCCGATCGTGAAAGTTGCCCTGGAGCCTGTCAATCCAACTCACATGGACCGTCTGAGTAAAGGGCTTGAGCTTTTGAATCAGGCAGACCCTTGTGTTCAAACCTACCTTCAGGACACGGGAGAGCACATCTTGGCAACCGCGGGAGAGCTTCATCTCGAGCGTTGTCTCAAAGACTTGAAGGAGAGGTTTGCTGGGATTGATATTCAAGCTTCCGAGCCTGTCATTCCTTACAGAGAGACGATAGTGGCTTCTCCCGACATGCACGAGCCCGAGAACTCTGATCTCGGCAGGGGAGTGGTGGAATTGAGTCTAGGCAAGTTCAAGCTGACGTATTCTATCAAGCCCCTGCCTGAGGCTGTAACCTCCTTTTTGTCAAACAACAGGACATCCATTCATGCGATCATGAACCGTCTTAACCAGCGGGAGGGGCTGGATGAGGATGTTGCCCTCACGCAGGGAATGGATGTTGCTGAATTCAGAAACAGGCTCAACTCGACTTTTGGAGAATCTTGGCAAGGCGTGACGGACAAGATTGTTTCGTTCGGTCCGAAGAGGGTTGGTCCTAACGTTATGTTTGATCTGTCTGGGAATCTGAAACTCGTCTTTTCTGAGGAGGCCAATTCTTTTGAATACCAGGACTCGCTGTTGAATGGATTTCAGCTGGCGATGTTGGAGGGACCTCTGGCTGCTGAGCCTTTACAAGGGGTTGCTGTCATGATCAATGCTGTCGAAACTTTGGAAGAGGAATCGGAGGTTACCAACATTGCAGGCCCGCTCATCACTTCAACAAGAGACAAGATTCACGAGGCATTTCTGGATTGGTCTCCCAGACTCATGCTGGCGATGTACACTTGCGATATCCAGACTTCTGCTGAAGTCCTTGGAAAGGTTTATGCCGTTGTGCAAAAGAGACGCGGCCGCATTTTGGCAGAAGAGATGAAGGAGGGAACTCCCTTCTTCACCATTACTTCCACCTTGCCCGTAGTGGAGGCATTTGGGTTCAGTGAAGATATCAGGAAAAGAACGTCAGGAGCAGCTAGTCCGCAGCTTGTGTTTGCCGGCTTTGAAGCTATTGACCAGGATCCGTTCTGGGTTCCCACAACCGAGGAAGAGCTCGAGGAGCTGGGAGAGTTTGCCGACAGAGAGAACATTGCCAGAAAGTATATGAATGGAATCAGAAGGAGAAAGGGATTGTTTGTGGACGACAAGGTGATTCAAAATGCTGAAAAACAGAGAAATCTCAAGAGGGATTAGGCTGAAGGGTTTGTGCATACATTGAAGCGATTTGAAAATATGGGAAATGGGATTTAGTTACACAAAACTGAATTCGCGCATAACAAGATAGAAAAAATCAGATTCAAAAGATGAAGTCAGTCTCTGAGATGCGCATTTTTAGTGATTTCGCTGATTGGAAAGCCCAGAAAGGTCTGCGAATCCCGCCAAGTCAAAAATCTCAGTCTCAAGCTTTAGACAGAAGAAAGTCGAGGAAAACCCTCAAGGAACAGAACTGGGTGTGCCACTTTTGTGAGTACGAAAAGCTGTTCGGAGCCAAGCCCGAGTATCTGATGAGGCGGTTCGGAATTGATTAGTTATATACAGAATAAAGTTGTTATTTTGGAGGAGGCACTCGGGATCCTGGAAGTTGCACGATCTGGCCATTGTTAGCCTCCATTTCTTTGAGCATTCTCTCCTTCTTTATGTCAAAGGGTCTCTTTTCCTTGAAGTACTTGACCCAACTTGAAACGCAGTCCTTGTTAAACTGCTTGTCTTGCGGGTCGCATTTCTTGAGGACTGATGAATTGGCAGGATCCAAAGGGTTGGCCACTTTTATCTCGTCCAGACACGCAAAGTACTGGTCTCGCGCTTCCCAGCACTTTTCCCTGCTTGACCGCTTCGGAGGTTCCTTTACTTGTGGATCAGAGAACAGTCCCATTATCAGAGAGAATTGGTCGGTGCACGAAGGGGTGTAAGGATGGGTGGATGGCGCCAAATCTCTAAAGCGGAAGAGATGAGCATAGATGAGGATTAATTTTCAGTAGTGTAAGTTATCATTGGAATCTATTGGCTGGCCAGCTGATTGCGATCTATCTCGAAGGTTTGTCAAAGGTTGGGTCAAACTCCTTTTAAAAGTTTATCACTGTCCAGCCTACCAAAATGCAAGAGATTGTATATTGAATTATTGGAACCGTCCTGTGGAAAAGAAAACAGATCTCCTTCCGCTGAAAAGTTTGACTTTTTGGGAAGAACCAGCACGTAAGAGAAGTGGCTTTAGGATATACTCTTTCGTCTCCTCTTTTGTCTTGTCGGGAGACTGCTTGAAAAAACTGCATTCCACGCGGGGCTAACTCAAAGCTTTATTGAGAATTTCACGTCCTGAGACATTCACCTCGCCCAAAGCCGGCATATTGTTTTTTAGACGCTTCTTCGGCTTAGTTCCAGTGCAAAAACCGTGAGACTTATGGAAATAATTGACGGCTCTGTGAGTTGGTGGTCGTTGGTTGAAAATGTTAAATTATATCTTCTTGCAGATTGAAGTCTCAGCATTGAGCGATTAAGCTTTGAATGCAATTCCAGATGGCTGATATTTTTAATTTACCACCCACCAAAGGCATGCCCTACTAGATAGAGGTCAGTCAAAGTTGTCTTGAAATGTCAAGCTTTTGGAGACGGCTGTACCCCCCTGGAAACAGGGGAATAAATCGATTGGGATGGTTTTTGTTCCACTCAAGACGCCTTCTGGCAGTCTTTGACTTGGTTACACACACATTCTACACCGGAAACAGAAGCAGTTACCCCAGATAATCGATCATTTAAAATGATAACAGATACCAGTCCGCATTGGCAGCATACTGTACGATCATGAAAAGTACGACCAAAAGGCGAACGATCGTGCGCAACCAAACATTGTACCTGTTGCAAGTCGATCTTTCGTGATTCTACTATGAAGAGATTATTCTCAGCATAGCTATTCTGGTTCTACCTCAGCACCGTTTTAGATATCTGTTTTTCGAATCTCGGCAATGTCAAATTGATGGATCATGAGTCTTAAAATCTTGGAACTTTTTGCTTCATTTGATGAGCCGTTCGATGACATTGAATGATCGGAATGACTGTTTATAAGAATGCTTGCAAGATATATCTGGTGTCATTACAGCGTCAGCTTCCAAGGCATTTTAAAATTCTCGGTCTGAACTGAGTCATCATTTATGTCGTAAGGAAAACTCAATCAAGATAATCGATACCTAAACCTCACCTCTGAAATGATTGTACATGGTGAAATCAAGAGAAAAAAAAAAGTGAAGTTCCCTCAAATCTACGGGTGTGGCCTTATCTACGTAGAATGACTCACCAAACATTTCTTTCCTCGGATTAGCTGCATGTAATGCAGGCTGGTCAGCCGAGATACATACTGATCAAAAATATTAAAAGGATCACGTCAGTGCTCTTGTGAATAAACATGGCCTACAAGTTATGACGGAAGGGACGCATCATACTTCGAACAAACTCACATACTCTTACAGCTATAGAGACAACTGCAGACGTATCGCAAATGGGTGAGCAAAAGGATGAATACCCAAATATCTTGTTACCGGAAAAAGACAAAAGAGACGGTCACCTAGTAACACCGTCACTCCATCAGAACTTGAAGGGCAGGAAGAGGAAAGGTAGTGCGATACACAAAACATCCCGGATCGTTACCGTTAGACATTACAGCTGGATCGGGATTGATCAAACTGATCACATAATGAAAACCTTGAGTGGATTTTCTGATTGAATATTACCTCTCTGTTGTAAACGGTACAGTCGTATATGAATAGATTCGATACACAAATGTATCTTATATTTGTGTATAGCTTCTCAGCTACAGCTTCGTCACGATAGGCTGCTCCTTCATTCTATAACATTCTCTCACTGCCCTTTGAATTTTTCACCAGGATTTTCCTCCCTGCAAAAAACACCCATTACTCAAACGATAAATGCATCCACGATTAATCGCCTCTTCGCTTCGCTTCAGAGGCTCTCACCTTAACAACCCCAACGGTCGTGTATCGCACGACCCATCACTCCTACCTGCCTTTCTTCCCCTTATCAGCCTTTTTTTTTTTCACTTTAACGTCAAACATTAAAAGAAAAAGAAAAAAGAAAAACATTCATACGCCTCCAATATCATCACTGCTTCAGAACTATATCTTCCCCCTCCTGCCAAGTCTCATCCAGTGCATGACCCAACATTTGGCCAACATTTTATTTGGCGTATGCATGATGCGGTCGTGCGCCAACCAGGAGGCAATTGCTAAACAAACACCCCTGATAAATGGTTTTCCAAGTAAATGTCCCCGTTGGGAAAGCTAAAGAGGGAGAAACTGCTCCTCGCAGAAACTACAAAGTGGTAGACGGCGCCGTCACCAAGCCACAGAATTCTAAAGCTACCACGATCTACGATTTTTTCCAGGAGTGCGTGAAAACCCACGGCGATCGTAACGCCATGGGCTGGAGAGACCTCAAGCAGATCTACAGCGAGACTAAGAAGGTTAATAAGATGGTTGACGGGGAAATGACTCAAGTCGACAAGAGCTGGATGTTTTACGAGTTTGGAAAATACAACTACCTGAGTTTCCCTCAGCTGAGCGACCTCATTGAGAGTTACGGACGCGGAATCTGCGAATTGGGAGTGGCCCCCGAGGGGAAAGAACGTCTCCACATCTTTGCATCCACTTCCCCAAGATGGATGCAGACTTTTCTCGCGTCGCAGACCCAGGCCATCCCCGTTGTGACTGCTTACGATACTTTAGGCGAACAGGGGCTCACACACTCGTTGGTGCAAACCGGCTCTGTTTGTGTTTTCACCGATAACGACCTGCTGGGACGTTTGGTGAATCCGCTGAAGGAGGCAAAGTCCATTCGCTACATCATCCACTCTCACAAGCTCGACTCCAACGACAAGCGGTTCGACGGCCGGCTCTACTCTGAGGCGGTCAAGGCGATCGAGAAGATCAAGGAGGTGAACCCAGATGTCAAGATCATTTCGTTTGAGGAGATTGTGGAAATGGGAAACAAGTCATCCATCCCGGCTCACCCTCCAAAACCAGAAGACACATCCTGTATCATGTACACTTCTGGCTCTACTGGAACGCCCAAAGGTGTGGTCTTGACGCACGCCAACATTCTGGCTGGAATTGGCGGTGTGTCTGTGGTTGTACCCCGTTCTGTCGTGGACACTAATGACCGTGTTATTGCGTTTCTGCCGCTCGCCCACATCTTTGAGCTCGTTTTCGAACTCATCTGTTTCTGGTGGGGTGGCTGTCTTGGATACGCCACGGTGAAGTCTCTCTCGGACGGATCTGTCAGAAACTGCCGTTCCGATATGGCCGAATTCCAGCCTACCGTGATGGTGGGAGTGGCTTCTGTGTGGGAAACGGTGCGCAAAGGCATTCTGGCCGAGGTGAACAAGCAGCCGTACCTTTTGCAGAAACTCTTTTGGGGTGCCTACAGAACCAAACTGGGAATGAAGTCGTTTCACGTTCCTGGAACCTCGCTGATTGACAACCTCATCTTCAAGAGAGTCAAGGCGAAAACTGGTGGTCATCTCAGATACTTGCTGAATGGAGGGTCTGCTATTTCCACAGAAACCCAAAAGTTTATCACCAACCTGCTGGCTCCAATGCTGGTGGGGTACGGACTCACAGAAACCGTAGCCAACACCACCGTGGTGGATCCAAACCACTTTGAGATGGAAGTAGCTGGTATGCTCACCGGAGCCGTTACTGTAAAGTTGATCGATGTGGCAGATGCTGGTTACTACGCAAAGAACAACCAAGGTGAGGTTCTGATCAAGGGCGCCTCCGTACTGAAGGAGTACTTCAAGAACGATGAGGAAACCAAGAATGCGTTTGAGTACGAGCAAGGCTGGTTCTCCACCGGAGATATTGGAACTTGGACCTCCTCGGGCCAGCTCAAGATCATCGACAGAAAGAAGAACCTTGTCAAGACGATGAACGGAGAATACATCGCCTTGGAAAAACTCGAGTCCACCTACAGATCAGACACAAACGTTGCCAACATCTGCTGCTACGCCGACGAAAACAAGGTGAAGCCAATCGGGATTGTTATTCCAAACGAACAGGCTATTCGTAAGATGGCGGTGGAGCTCGGAATTGAGAAATCCCAGGACAACGTTGACATGGCCCAGATTGTGCTCAACGACAAGATCTGCGACCACGTGACAAAGTCTTTGATAAACACGGGAAAATCACAAGGTTTGAAGGGTATTGAGCTTTTGCTTGGGGTTGTACTAGTTGACGAGGAGTGGACCCCGCAGAATGGGTTTGTCACCAGTGCTCAGAAGCTGCAGAGAAAGAAGATTCTTGCGTCTGTCAAGGAGCGTGTCGATGAGCTGTACAAGAAGAATAGCTAGTTTTAATTTAATTGTGTTATACTGCGGCGAGGGTAGGCCTTCGAGTGGATGTCCAGGGTTATACCACTGTTCTAACGGTAGAGAATGCCTTCAATCAATATTTATAATGATAAATTCAGCTGTTCCACTGCTTCTAGTTCGGCTTTAAAATGTAGGCTCTTTAAAGCCCATAGGGTTCAATAAGGGTTTTACGAGAGGAACAATTCATCTGCCTCACCTCCTGTTAGGGTCTATCCACTATTATATCATATCAGGTGACCTAAGCATAAGCTTAGATGGAGTATATTGAGTGCGAATTAGCCCTATATATAGCCTACTGTAGGTAGGCAGAAGATTATTCTGGCAGAGTTGTGGCATGCACATTTATGCTTGAACATGTTCTACCTGTGGATGTAACCATTGGTACTTGACACCCTCCTCACCTCCTTAGTCGAATGATTCACCTGTCTCTGCTACATGCCTTTGCAGTTTTGAAAATTCGACTGCCCTAACAGAGACATCGGCCATCTGCTGATTCAGAGCCCTTTTCTTTTTCGCTTCTAGGAATCCAGGATCTCTTAAGTGTTCAACCTGAAGAATGGCAGGACCTATTGTTCCATGCTCGGAATCAGCCAGCTACCGCCATACTTGAAATACACTTTTCCAAATTCATCTGTATATACATCTCCTCATTTCAGTTTGAAAACTCTACAAATCTACAAGACTAGCATCCTGTCTTTCTCTCCTCACAAGGTTAGAGATATAAAAAGCAGGGTGTGCAAGCCAACAGATGTGGGCAAGAAGCTGAGTGATGTCCTTGAGCACAGACTTTCTATGAAATCCATCTACAAATCCCAGGGGAAAACCTCTCTATCGACAGACTCTATATATAGAGAAAGAGGCACCATTTTGACTTTGAGTAATTCTCTCCATCATGTGGAGAAAACGCTTATAGTTGTGCCATTTCTCCTATAACCAACTCATTAAAGCCCTGACAGTTGTCTAGAAATAGGTGATGACCGCTTCTTTCCAGTATAACATACCGGCTCTTGAAGCGAGTAGAGTTATTGATTACATCTTTGCAGATTCTCCCTCCATGCAAGTCCATCCAGTCCTCTGTGCCGTAGCACCACACAACGTCGCACTGAATTTTATGAATTTCCTTGATCAAGGGTCTCCGGGGCACGCCTCCAGCTGCCAGTAAGTAATTGAGCACATACTCGCCCGAACCTTTGGCATTAAAAATGCGATATGCGTAATTGTGTAGCAATTTTTGTTCCTTCGAACTCAACTTGGCAAATCGACGACAAGTCCATCCAGAAACAAAATACGATCCCAGAGGACCGGCGTAACGAACAATGGAAAATGGAGAAATGTTCATATTCCACAGTTTTTCAAACCACCTTGGAATGACTGGAAGAAGGTCTGGAATCGAAACTCCAGCAGGAGAAATCATCAAAAGCTTTTTGAAAAACCCGGGATGTCTGATATTGAACACCGCAGAGAGATATCCACCTAAAGAGTGTGCACACATGACATTCTCGGTGTTTTGCAGTCCTCTCTTATAAAACCACTTTGACAAAGAGTCTGAGAACCACTCAGTTACAACCTCCGACTGCAGCGATTCTCTCCAAGGAAATGGAGGCCTTGAAGAGCAGCCGTAGCCCAAAAGATCGATGGAGTGGATGACCCAATCATTTTCACAACCATAAGCTGATATCGGGTCGTAATTTTTGATGAAAAATCCTAAACCTGCCCCGTATCCATGTACCATTATGAGATGTTTCAAGTCACCGAAGTCGGCCTCCGTTCTACCCTTAGGATAGATGCAGAATTCGTTAATAAATCGCCCGTCCCCTATATCTACCTTGTGCACTTTTGCGTACCTCGAACTATCGGAATTTGGGTAGAAGGGAAGAGTTGCGAGAAGTTCGTTCTGCGCTCGGTAAAGGTGCTTCCGGTCAAAGAAGTCTCGGAACGATTCCTTGATCGATAGAGGAAACAAGCGAGCAAGGTTCCTGGTAGAAGGAATACCAGAAGGTGCTTTGGGCCTTTTGTAAAGGCGTGATATAGCGTGGGCTTGTTTAAATTTGGGAACACCGCCACTAAGAAACCGAATAAATGCCAAGGGCTTTTTCATAATTTATTCATGCTCCTCTGGTGTGGGGATGTGATAGGTGCCACTCACCCTGCGTAGACTCTTATAAGACTTTCAGTCGACTTTCGGAGCTGTTTTATTTGAGGAAAGTATGAGTCAAGATGGTGGGTGGGCAAACCATCGCTCTAGTTCAGAATGTTTCTTCTGGGGGTTTTCTTGATGTCTTTTCCTACAGTCCTAGCATAGGGCAGTCTTCCAGAGAGCCTTCCTCATCAGATGGTGGTTACCTTTCTGAATAAGTCTCCCTGACAAGGTTGATTCTCCTGTAAGCCATGAGTCAAGAAAAGGACAATAGTTTTGCATTTCAGATGAATCGATGTAGAAAACTGTGTGACTAACCTCATTTCGGCTTCTCCAAATGCTGTAACATGCTCAGATGCCAGAACTTCTGCCCGCAGTTCTTTCGACATGTTAAATTTCACCAGCAGCTATGTCCTTCCAATAATCATCCTCAAACAGTCCGAGGCACGGCGGAAGAAAGAGGAAAGCTTAGGTTTTGGTTCTCACAACCGAATCAAGTCGCTTACACACCTACACTAAATGCCGAAACCCAAAAGTCCTTTACAAAACAACCCGCTCATGCACCCTTGTCAAATAAATGCAAAGCGGCTGTAATGGCTTAGCCAATCAGATAATTTGCTCAACCTGCATGAACATGCGTTGCCAAGCTTTGGTACAATAGGCAACAAGCTTTTAGGGGCTTGGCTGCGTTAAAATGCCAAAAGAGATTAGCCATCTTAAATTCGCTTGGAAAACGACAAACCTCCTGGAGAGAAAGGAAGTCTCATCTCATCCATCCCGAATCATGCATCATGCAGGCCCGAACTTATCGGCTTTGAGATATCAGATGGATCAGATACTAGGTTTTCTTGAGGATGCCAACCCACTACACCTTCCTCTTGAATTGCCTGGCTCAGTTGATCCAGGCTTCCAGCCAGAACCAATTTTGCCAATTACATTTCCTCGTCAAAGAGCCGTTCAAACCGTCGTGGCTTCCTGCAAGACCATGCATGTTAAATTAACGAAGATCGATTCCCATTCGCCTATAAAGGGAAACAACTTTCACGCAATGTGTTTCCCGCAACAATTATGATATTCCGCATCCTCTTGACGTCTCTTCTATGCTGCTTGGCGAGTGCAGAGACCGTTCATAGATGGAATTTCACCACAGGATGGGTCACGGCCAACCCCGATGGTCTACAAGAGAGACAGGTAATAGGTTGGAACGGGGAGTGGCCTTTGCCTCTTTTGGAGGCCACAATCGGTGATAGAATTGAGCTGGCCCTAACGAATGGTTTCGATGACCTGAATACTACTCTTCATTTCCATGGAATGTTCTTGGAGGGCAACAACCAGATGGACGGGCCTGAAATGGTTGTCCAATGCCCCATTGCTCCCGGTGAGACTATGCTTTACAACTTCACGTTGAACCAAACCGGTGCTTACTGGTACCACTCGCACACCAAGGACCAGTTGATTGACGGAATGAGAGGAGCATTCATCATCCATGAAAAGGAAGGTGATTTCCCCTACAATTTCGACGAAGAAGTGACTCTCACCGTCTCGGACTGGTACCATGATCCTGCTGCTGAGTTGAGAGAATCTTTCCTGAGTCGGTACAACCCTACAGGAGCCGAGCCTATTGTCAAGACAATCTTGTTCAACGAAACCCACAGCGCTCAGTGGAAAGTCCAGCCTGGAAAGACCTACCTTCTTAACTTGATAAATTCTGGAGCTTTTGTCTCTCAGTATGTCTACATGGAAGACCACAGCTTCACAGTGGTAGCCGTGGACGGAGTGTATGTGAAGCCCAACGTCACCGATATGCTCTACATTACTGTAGCGCAGAGGTACACTGTGCTTGTCGAAACGAAGAACGCTACTTCTAGGAACTATGCTTTTATGCAAAAGCAAGATGACACCATGCTTGACGTTCCGGAAGACACCCTGTGGCTCAATGCCACAAGCTACATTGTCTATGATGATTCGAATGCAATGCCTGACGAGTACACGGTTGACAGTCTGGACTTTTTAGACGACTTCTACCTGAGCCCGCTCGATGAGCAGGAAATTATGGACGATCCAGACTACACTATCACAGTTGACGTTCTTATGGATAATCTGGGGAACGGAGTAAACTATGCGTTTTTCAACAATATTTCCTACGTTGCTCCTAAGATACCGACTCTTGTCACCGCTATGACATCTGGGGATGATGCTACAAACCCTAGCATATACGGTAATGTCAATGCGTTTGTGTTGGACAAGGACGAAGTTGTTGAGATTGTCTTGAACAATAACGATACAGGGACTCACCCTTTTCATTTGCATGGACACGTTTTCCAGGTTGTGGAAAGGGGCCCCGATATGTCAGATTCTGCAGAACCGGTCAACTTTAACCCACAGGACCATGCAGAAGTTCCTTCTATCCCCATGAAGAGGGACACATTATATGTCAGGCCGCAGTCTTACTTCAGAATCAGATTTAAGGCTGATAATCCGGGGATCTGGTACTTTCACTGCCACATTGAATGGCATCTTTTGCAAGGTCTGGCGATGGTGATGATTGAGGATCCGCTCGCTATTCAGGAAAAACAGAGCTTTACAGACAACTACCTGGACATGTGTGATAAAAGTGGAGTCAAGACTTCTGGAAATGCTGCAGGTAATTCAGAAGATTTCCTTGACATGAGAGGCGAGAATGTGCAGGTGAAGCCTCTTCCAGATGGATTCACCGCTAGAGGCATCGTTGCTCTAGTATTTTCCTTCGTCGCTGGAATACTTGGATGCGCTGCTATTGGCTACTACGGAATGGCTGACATTCCAGATGTGGAAGAGAGAACAGCCAGAGGGCTAGGATTGAATGAGCTGACCGAGGAGATTGATGACGAGGAGGAGGAAGAAGACTTGGGCGAGACCTCCAGATTGAATAGCTCAGAACATATGAGAGAATAATTGATTGTTTACCCCTTTGAAGAATAAAACTAAAGCAAAAATTAATCTCCGCGACGGGGAATCGAACCCCGGTCTACCGCGCGACAAGCGGTAATTCTAGCCACTAAACTATCACGGAATCCATAGAAACCGCCCGTTTTTTTTTTTTCAACGTAAAAAAATAGATTCAATAAATACTGTAAGACAAAACTGAAGAGGAAAAAACATG
>JAKTTA010000071.1:0-14322 GCA_030580415.1 Citeromyces nyonsensis
AAAAAATAGAGCCGACCAGTTAGGACCATCACTGACAGCTGTGTTTTTTTCACGTTCTACGACAAATGCAAAGAACGGCTGTGCACAAAAGTCAAGTGAGTCAAAACTCAACTCATAAGATTTTCGCTCAAGGAATCACCCAAGAGCTTCAAGTGTAAGTCGTCGCAAGATCAAAATTAAATGTGGCTACTACATTTCCAAGAAGAAAACACTCACAACGCGCAATATGCGCTTCAAGTGTTTGCCGTTCATGTGATCAGTATGGAACGTGGCTATGCTTCCTGAAAATAAACACTTACAATGCGCAAGGGACTACCCGAGAGCTTCAAGTGTTTGCCTGTCATAAGAGTGCGTTAAATGTTAACAACACAAGGTGTAAACTAAATTTGTTTGCACCGACTCACTTTTGTAGTCAATCGCGAGTAAAGCTAAAACTGTGCGGCCGATCTAAGATTCAAAAGGATACATTATTTTCCGTCAATTCCTGTCTGTTTTATATGCCCCCAGAACCCACAAATATCTGCTGCTCTATCTGATCGAGGAGTTGTCCAAGAGCTTTGAGTGTATGCTTATCGAATGATTAGCATCAGCAGAGAGTTTGGCTACTCAAGGCGCTAGCAGCCGAGAGTTTCGAGTGTTCGCAAGAACATCGAATACCTCTACTCTACGAGCCACGTAGAGCAAAGTTGCAAATTGGCTACTCAAGGGGTTAGCCGAGAGTTTCAAGTGTTTGCCATTACGAAAACAGCATCAAACCTTCATACGAGTGCCGCCTAGAATGAAAGTCACCATCTGATTGCAGAAACAGTTGACACCGTGAGTACAGCAATGACAAGACACTAAAGCGTTAGAGGCGCTCGGATTACTTGATTTACTTGCCGTAACACAACACAGCGGTTAGGGGTAAGAACACAAAAGCGATGTTTGGTTTTGGCACGACCTGGGGAACACAAATCAATTACGTAATCAAAACATCACAGTTCACATTCTGCTTATTTTTACATGTGATCGAGGTAATAAATGCATGCAACGAAACGAATCATCAGGCAGCGTTTTTATACTTTGAATCTACTGAAAATTAATATAATCAATTTAATGCACTACTACACATATTCATGCAGAAAACTACTGCTCGTGATTTTCACCAACCGTTTTTGAGATGATGGAAGGCAAAAGGCTAGGGTGTTGAAATACCTACGGGCAACATGATTGCTGAGGTTCTCGGGTACTAGGCGGTCTGTGAAAAGAACTATTTGTTTCTAATCAGCGGTTTCTGTTCACGAATAACTCAATAAAGCCAACTTTGATTTCTCGAAACATACTCGAGGTGAAGGGTGTTGAAAATTTGTCTGCGCGTTATCACCGGTTGGCTTAACTTTTGGGTCAGATATGTTTCTACTCATTTCGTCTGAGTCACGTATAATTGGCGGTAAAGAACTGCATAGGAATACCCATATTTATACTTGGATAATACCAAGACCTCAATGCAATGCCGTATGCCAGATGTTCGTTTAGTGAGCCGATTGCATACGCATTGAATCCTGCATGATCTAATACTCACCCCCTGCTTGGTCTAGATCCTGACAAAGAGTTGAAAATAGTTCTCAGATGGAACGAGGAACTACATATGCCTTCAGTCAACTGGCACACTCACAAACTTGCACATTCAAGCAACTATACGCTTAAATTTTCAGTCCCGTATAACAGATGCTATTCCGGGCAACTTCGTTTGATTTGCTTTTCTCTTAAAGCCCTATTGCTGGCCACGCTTGGAGAGGCTCTCGAAAAGTTGAAATGACGTCTACGTGTATAGGTACTAGGGATTTTGCCTTTTCTAATATCTCAAAACGTCCGAAAATTAAAACATTTGACAAAAAATCCTCACATTTTACCAAGCTTCGAAAGTCGACCATTCAGACAAGTAAGAGCTCGATTTGTTGATATAACGCTAAGGTGGAAGTTTTGTCGCATGAAAGGATTCAAAATTAAGCTGCCCATGTCCTTTATTATTCAAATGATAGCAAAAAGAAAGCGCGTAAGCCTGCTTGCATTGATTCCAACCAATCTGAGATGCAAAATAGCGAGACTGAAAGCATGCTCTTAATCGTGTCACGTGACTACCTTACTTTTGGTGGTTGGAACCCTTCAGCGCCTATTGGAGCGTTTCCACCAATTTTGCCGATTTTCCTCCCCACTTTATCTAGCTGATTTCAAGTATGTCGATGATCATCACTGACCGGGTGATATTAACAAAAGTGCAGTTACAGCTCTATGATCAGCTTTTCGAAAGCCACTCTTCTACAACGTGCATTCTTTTGGAAAGATATGATACATTGAGTCTATAAATCAAGGAGCGTCAGTGCACTCCCAATCAGTTGGCTCGTAAGACTGAGGGTGGTCAATTTCCTTCTCCTCCTCAGGGGATAGCTCGAAATCATAAACATCGAGGTTACTTGCTAATCTGTTCACAGTCTGAGTCTTAGGTAGGGGGATGTATCCCTTCTGCAGAGACCATCTAATTAGAACTTGTGCGTTGGACACTCCCTTCGTCTTGGCGATCTTTGTTATAATGGACTCGTTGATTTTGCCTCCATGCGACAAAGGGGCATAAGCTTCCACAAGGATGTCATTTTTCTGACAAAACTGAGCAAGCTCAGAGCGCATACACCATGGAGAAATCTCGATCTCATTCACCACCGGCTTGTGTTTCAGACCATCCCACTTCAGTAACTGTTCGATGTGATGCTGACCGAAATTACTAACACCAATGGACTTGACGTCCCCTTCATCTACAGCTTCCTGCATGGCCTGCCATGTATCGAGCCTTTTTTCAGGTCCACATAAAGGGGAGTGCATAAGCAATAGATCGATGTAGCCCAGCTCATGGACCTGCTCTAGACATTGTTTGATTGCATTCTTAGCATTTACATAGCCACACTCTGAGTTCCAAATTTTGGTGACATACGTAACGTCTTCTCGTTTGTTTTCAGAAGATTCTGAAACCCATTTCATGATACCGTCGCCAACTTCGCGCTCATTCCCATAGAGAACGGCACAGTCAAAGTGTCTATAACCCGCTTTGAGAGCCTCGTAGACGACATTGGTTGTTTGTCTGTTGGGAATGGCCCAAGTGCCGAGCCCCACAGTCGGCAAGGACAACCCATTGTTCATCTTCACTTGTCTAGCAACGTTGGCAGTCATTATGATACAGATGGAAGAATAGCGCTCTTTCTTTCTTTTATATATGACCCCTTGATTGCTGATATGCAGAATTACATCATGCAATGTATTGTATCGAGTGCAGCAATAACTGCCGATTAAAAAAGAAACGAAAAAAATCAGTATCCATACACCCAGTCGATCAGTAAAGAGACTCGCACTATCAAAAAAAAATTGTGGTGGGTGAGCGGCACAGTGATATTTGTAACGAAGTCGCAAGAGATTACTAATCGCGTCCTATGTTCGCATCTTATTTTGCAACACACCGCCTTTTATTGTTCGGACTTAATGATAAATGTGACTCACTCACAGCACTATCCTACTTACGGCAGGACGTTGAGTAAGTCTACTGTACAAGTGCAAGGGCGAGAGTTCTCTATCTATCGTATGACAACTCGATGTATTCGGACTGACTGTCACTATCGTATATTTCCACTTTGGTGTTTCACTTGCTTTCCCTGGAGACTCTTGCTTGATTATGCTGTTTATATCGGAAAAGCTATTCATCTGAACCAGAATTTTCGGCTGCATTTCACTCCTCTAGGTCCTAAGCACGTGAATACTAAAAGCAATTTGCTGTAAAAGAGGTATGAGTATGATCAGATTTTGATCACATGCCAGATTAAGATCACTATGAATAAACTTAATCACGCGATATTGTTCATGAAAGGAGATGCTGCCGAGGGAGATGGAAAGACGCGCAATTGTGTATTTCACGGCATTTAACCGTCAAAGTCCTCGCTTTACGTCCATCAGGTAAGACCTATAATGTAGTCAGTATCTTCTTTCTCACTGTGATGTTGAGCATATTTTGTCTCGCTGGCCTCACGAGCATCCTTGATACATATCCAGGTGATGGGAATCATGCAATACCTCAGAGATTGAGACTTGATATTATAAGGTCCTCTCCAGCATGTACGCATGACATGATACCTAGCCTTAAGAGCGCCATAAATGGGTCACTGCCTCAAGATGGCTATAGCTATCGATGAGAGGGCTGTAGCGATTCATTGACTGGGAAGGATGCTCTCCAGTTTTGACGCCGCGTCGAGCCCTGGCTTTCAGAAGTTATAGCTATGGACCTCATAATACGGAAGAGAGGGCGGTAATAAGCTCATGCCGCCGCATCAAATCCGAGACGCTCATGTTTGCTCGCACCGCAATTTTCGCAAGACGCATATCTTGAAGATAATCCAAAACTGACTTCATTATGAGAGCATCCTTAGCTGCTGGGTGTTTAGCTGCTGTTGCAACTTCAAGGGAGAGCATTACTCCAGCATCGCAGTAACCGAAAAGAATACGCGCGCTGTTTCATTGTATTTTGAAGAGGTCCGCCATTTTCAATATCGGCATGGCCTGCCATAGCATTCGTAGTCCAGTCGCTCTTCTAGACAGGCTCGCAAAAAACAGTGAATTGTCGATTACAAATGTCACCCAGTAAAACCCCGGGACGTGTGCTACTCAATTGCATATCATGATGGGCCCTCTTCCTACAAACGTTAGACAATTACTTCTCAAGTCAAAGTTCGTTCATTTAGCAACATGTTCCCTGGATGCTACACCGCACTTATCGCTGATGAATTATACTTTTGTGGGTGCCGATGATGTTATTGTGCTTGCCACTCCGAAGAACACCACAAAGTTTCAGAATATTGAAGAAAACCCAAAGGTTTCGCTTCTTGTGCATGACTGGGTGAGCTCTCCAAGTCAGCCTGAAGGTTCTCTGTTGTATTTTCTCGAACAGTTGAACCAGAACGAGATCAGCTCTGTTGCTGTAACCCTAAATGGGTGTGCCACAGTCTTGGATGGCTCGGAAGAAAAATTTGAGGAGTACAAGAGACTCCACGAAGAAAATAGCGTAGCTGCAAAAGCCTTCATTGGCGGGGAAAATGTTGCGTTTATCACCATCAAAATCTCAAGTTCAAAGGTTAGCGACGTGGATAACAATGTGAACGAATATAACTGATTCAATGTGCTGCTCATATTTTGGCAAGGGCTTTTCGATCCGTTCAACGCATCAAATACCATAAAGTTGATGAACGCTCCTCTGCGTTGAGACAAGTGTCTGATGAAGACCAGCTGAACATGTTTTTTTAGCGGTTTGTGAATCATCAAATGAATCAACACACCCGCGTGTTTGATGTTTGAAAATAGTTGACTTATTATTCACGCTGAAAGTGTCTCTCATAGTAAGATAGTCATATTACTTTGATTCTCTCTAGACCTGTAAACTAATCTTTCTTTATATCACCAATAACTTACACCTTTTTTGCCTGCCGTATGATAAAACCATTAAGCTAGTGAAAAGAAAAAGAATCACCCCAGCCCCAACTCGAGTATCTGCTGTATTTCCATGCACGTTTATTGACCATTGAGATTCTCTAATTATGCTTAGTGAAGTGGCGGCTTATGTTGCCAATACTTTTTAAAAAAATTGGTGAACGAGACATGATACAACACGACTTTTCTAAAAAAATATCTTGAGAGTCGAGAGAGCTCAATATATCGAACTTAGTTGTCTGATTTGGCATCATTGATTATATAAGAATGAGCAGGTGACCTAAGTGCATTACATTTTCTCGAGAGCTTCTTAAGGCCTCTACAGTTGTAAAGTACGCGTACCCCTAAACAATTAAATTTTTTGCTTTATTCTTTCAATGATCCGACAAACCGCATAAAAAATGTGCAATGAAGCGTGAAAACCACAGTGATTTTCGACATCCGCGAATCAACGCATAATACACACCTCAGCTACCTTCACTGCCAAAATCGTTGGTAAACCCTACAAACTTATTCAAATCAGCTTGGTTGACTGTAGGTCTGTTTCCCTTGACAGACTTGATGAAATCTTTGAGCGTCAATTCTGGTTCCTTGAGTTGATCCCCTTCAAGATCCATCCAGTTCATTTCCTTTGCGCCAGTGTCACCGGGAGAACAGGGAGTCCATTTGTCGTCTTCCACCTGCTTGAAATGAGTCGCCTGCTGGATCTTTCTTATCGGTTGCATTAAAGCATCTCTGACAACCACTGCGATATCAGATCCACTGTACCCGTCTGTCATTTCTGCCAGTTTCATAAAGTCTGTTGGACCAACAGCGCAAGGCGTAGTTCCGATGTTGATCCTGAACATGTCCATCCTCGACGATTTTTCTGGCAGTGCAATATAAATTCTCTTTTCAAATCGTCTTCTGATCGCGGAGTCCAGCTGCCAGGGAATGTTGGTCGCGCCGAGCACAAGAACTCCAGTAGCATCGTGCCCTACACCGTTCATCTGTACCAACAGCTCTGTTTTTATTCTACGGGAAGCTTCGCTCTCTCCCTCACCTCGTGGGCCACACAAGGCGTCGATTTCATCGATGAATATTATAGAGGGACTGTTTTCACGTGCCATAGTGAATAGTTGTTTTACCAGCCTTTCAGATTCTCCCATCCATTTACTCACCAAATCGGAAGAAGATACCGAAAAAAATGTCGAGTTTGATTCTGTGGCCACAGCCTTGGCCAGATAAGATTTACCGGTTCCTGGCGGTCCATATAAAAGAATCCCAGAAAGCGGTTTTCTATTGCCCGTGAAGAGATGCGGGAACTTGACAGGTAGGATGACCGCCTCTTTCAAAGAATCTTTGGCACTTTCAAGACCCGCAACGTCTTCCCACTTGATGTTGGGTTTCTCTGATAAGATAGAAGACGATAAAGCTCCCCTTAGCTTTTTCGTATCGTCGTCATCATCCTTCGATCCATCGGCTTTTCTAGAACGCACTCCATTGCCTTCCCCTTGAGATTGTTGCGTCTGCTTATCAAGAACTTCCTTCAGCTGCTCGGCTCGGGTCAGGTACTCTGTGAACTTTGCACGAAGCAGCTCTTTGGATTTGGCATTTTTCTCATACTTGATCGCAAGCATCAGGTAGTCTAGACCATTGTAGTAAAGTTTATATGCCTCTTCATACCGTGTTGCAGTGTCAGATTCTATGGCTTTTTGGATTAGGTCTATGCCCTTGTTGAGGAAGTCGGTAGTTGAGCTCATGCGGTCACACCATTACACCCGGAGTTTGGTATCTGTAGTTTTCGATGATCAGCAGCTCAGGGAGTAACGTGCTGCAGAAGTTAGGGCTCAAATATATTTATCTTTGGATTTAGGGATTCGTTCATCATTTGCGTGACTTCTACAAGTATCGGAGACGCCTCTTCCACATACTTTTGAGGCTCTTATTTTATTTCTCTAATCATCCTTCGACCCAATTAGCGTGAGCTTGCAAGTCATGTTTTGTTCTCGACTAAAACACATGAAAACCCATTGCTTGTATTTTTGGTGATGTATTTTTTATTAAAGCTCCGAGGCTTGAATTTCCTTGCTGTGAAGACATTAGTGCTTCAAACTGAAACCCTAAATGAGAGAAGCTGGAAACGAAATACACAAAGGGAAGCTGAGCTTCGCGAGAGAGCAGTCCCGAGCGGACGGTCCCCAAAGAGACAAACCTATAGAATGTTGCGTGATGCTGAAAAGAAAAGGTCCGACGTGTTGAAGCTTCAACGCGAAGGCAATATTCTTTTGTTACGCAACTTACGGTAGCGTGAATTTATGCAAACAATGCATATATAGATCCTTTCGCAAGCTGAATGAGGACACTTATCTGATTAATAAAGGCTGATGAGTCTTCAGTGAAGCTACGTCATTTAATAAGATGGACTGTAATATTAAACTCGAACGACGACACTTGGTATTCTACACAAAGGCTAAATCTGGTTAACGACTACAAGATCATCAAAATTCGACGAATACCGAACATTACATATTTATTGACACAGTTTCATGTGGAGCGGTCATCTTCACACCAACCGTCTTGTGCTTGTAATAGCAATTATCACAATAACTACCTTCTCTTTGGTCCCCGAATTGGCGCGGGTGGTTTTTCGTGGGTCGGGTTGAATATGGGAGCATTCTTGAGTATTTCAGGCACACTGAAGAAACGAATATGACTTCCTCTGATGAATACTTGATTCATATACGTGACAGAACCTTCCCGCGCCGTCACCGTGACATCATGCAACTGGACATTCATATTATCCTCAGCTATAAAGTTAGTCCTAATGATTGATATGTTACGCACATTCTTGGAGTTTGCCCCTATACGTTTCACCACTGTTGAGCTCTATCGTAATAACATGTCCCTTTGTGTTAGCAGACCCATTATGTGAGAAAAGCGACTTACCTGTGCCTCGTTCAGCAGCTTCACTGGAATTCCAACTGCCATTATCAACGGTGTTCGGAGGTGATTAAATTATTTTCAAAGTATCCTGAGGACCCCTCAGTTGCGAATAATCCTCGTTTTGTCCCTCGAGTTAACAACAAATTCGAATCCCACTCAAGTCATATTCGAAACGTTCATGACATTGGAGAGAATCCCAACGGGTTGGAGTCAGGAAGAGGAAATTTTTGACGGTCACATTGGCAATGTTCGCGCGACGAAATGTCACCAGGATGATGCTGTTGGGCGAGTGTTGCGAGAGCGTCAGATCAAACCAGAGGACGTTTCCACAGTCAAAAGACAAATATTAAGGAATATCAAAGACCGCTCGGTTGGCCCGCATCAACTATTCAAACTAGATGAACAGTTTTTGTCTTTATTCAATACCTTGAAACATACAATCAAGGATAATGAGGGCCACTCCGTGTTGATAATTGGACCGAAAAAAACTGGCAAAACTAGTTTAGTGAACAATGCACTTCTTGAACTAAGAAAGCAGTTTGGAAATGATTTCATGCTCATAAGGCTTGATAGCAAATTTCAGAGTGATGACAATCTTGCGATTAGGGAGTTTGCCCGTCAACTGGACCACGAACTTGCACTGAAACAGGGATTTGATAGAGGAATGTTGGATAAGGCACTGAGTAGTAAATCTGCGTCCACTTTCGAGCAGACCTCCATAACGTATACCATGAGCGCCCTGCTTGAGATTTTGGATCAGAATTCTCTCAGCCGTGGGTCTCAAGCATCAAATATGCCCATAGTAGTAACCATTGAGAACTTCGAGGGTTTCACCTCACATTCTCGTCAAGCACTACTGTATAATCTTTTTGAATTGTCTCAAAACTCCAATCAGACGCCGATAACTATTATCGGAATCTCGACGAAAGTGACAACCCGAGAGCTTCTCGAGAAGAGAGTAAAATCACGATTCTCTCAACGAATAATACAGACTACTCATTCGAAGACGATAGAAGACTGGTTCGAGCTTGTTAAAGGGGTTTTTCAATGTGTGGATCACTCTCCTTATTCCGCTTTTGTGAATGAAACTATCAGTCAAGAAATTGACAAACCCTCCAGTCTCCGCAGACTTTGTATCAAAGAGTTTCTTACTACAAAAGATATCAATGTGATCAAATTTGCAATGATTCCTGTGATTTCTGCCGCGTCGAGCGACTCTCTCGGCCTGGACTTCACGTTGTTGAATGTGGTTAAGCCATTGTCTTTTGATAATATTATTGCACAGTTATGCGATTTGGGATTGGCCTTGCTCATCTCTGCAGCAAGGGTGTATCTGAAACTGAACATTGAGACGATGAATTTCGAATTGGCCTACAAAGAGTACGTCGCACTAACGAAAATGTCAAACAACGCAAATATGTCGCCGATGCTCAACTTGGAGAAAAGTTCGGGAATCATTGTATCTACTCTCAGCCCATGTTCCAGGTCCACGATGAAAGAATTGTGGGAGCTATTGCAACGTTACGGTTTTTTGATAGAGGTTCCCGCGTCTGCTGACACAAACGAGTCGGCGAAGATGTTTTTCCTAGAAATGACGTTAGAAGATCTGAGGAGAGTTCTAGGGAATCTAGAGTCAAGAAGAAGCTCGATGTATATGGAGTGGTGTAATTTGTAACACATGGTGCTCATGACAGCTAAAAGGCAGTATTCATCTACTCATAGATTCTGACTAATTTAAGATTTACGATCTATTGCGAAGAGTGGCGGGCTGTTTCTTTGAATGAAGTGGTCATGTTCCTCTTAGTGCCATCTGCTAGCTTGCATATAATTTTAGTATACTGCTCACGGAATGAAGTATACTGCTCACGGAATGAAGTATACTGCTCACGGAAGAAAGTTGATCTGTTCGCTGAAGAGAGTCTATTTAGCTCTTGAAACCAAAGATCTAAAAATAATCCTTGCTTCATGCTTTCGAAGTTCTCAAATATTCCTTAGAAATAGAAAAAAATACTTATTGACTATCTAATGGCCACCAGAATATTCCTCCTCTTGCAAGGGAGGTAACTCTCCTCAACTTGATGAGCGAAAACATGTGAGTTGGTACATACAGGCTAGCGACCCAATTCGCGACTTTGTTCGCAGAATCGGACACCGTGAAGGGGTCTGAAGAAACCCAGCACTCGATTCACAGATATACATAGTTTAGGAGAGCGAATGTCGTACGGTATCAAATTAAATGGTAGGTTAGATAAGATCATTGTCAGAGAGTGGTCAACAGCATTCAGAATTGTACACGGAGCTGAAAACCCGACTTAATCTACGCATGCGCACTGATTCGAAATCCTGGTGTTTGGATGCGCAACAATGGCTATCGACTACTCTAAATGGGACAAACTTGAGCTTTCCGACGATAGCGACGTGGAAGTGCATCCTAATGTTGACAAAACGTCTTTCATACGCTGGAAGCAGAGAGACATCCACGAGAAAAGAGTTCAAAGGGAGGCCAACATAAAGAACCTGAGGGTCCAAAAGGAAATGTACAATCGTTTGAACGAGCGTGTTGACTCAATGTTGCTGAACCTCAAAGATGACGAACTAGCCAATGATTCTGCTCGCCACGTCTGGGTGGACTCAAAATTCGACAGAAATGAGAAATGCCATATAGAAGAGTCTCACGATCAGCCAACTTACAATGACATGGTTGATGACCTGTTCGAACAAATCAAGGGTGATTTGCAAAAGGAGAAGGTTGGGATTACCGGCAAGGCTATCAGAATTAAAGTCATGGAACATCGCGACAAAATCGAGAAAGTTCTTAAACAGATCGATCCCAAGTTAGAGGAGTTGTATAAGGAAAAAAGTCAACATATCTCTTCTGATGACATAAGAGATGGCTGGAATAGCTCTTTTCTGAACAAGTCGAAAGCAGAGACTCAAGCGGAAACCACTGTAGAGACCATCAATTCGCCCCATGCCACAGCATCAACCATTGCTAAAACCCCAAAAGCAGCTGTGTCTGGATCTACTGCCTCTCCATCTAAACCTCTCGAAACATTGGATGAGTTGGAGGTGCTTGAGGAAACATGGCAATTTTCCAACATTGGTACTTCTGACTTTTTCAGATTGGCTGAATTCTTGGATCATCACCTTTACATCGTCTGCGAGCAGCAGAAGGATGCCTTGCTGATGAAGGCTTTCGATGCTGAACTGGCTGGCGATACTAAAAGAAGTTTTCAAATCGTTCACAACTCTCTGTTACTTCAGTATATCAACCAGCTAGCCTCAGTCGCTTCAAATGAGCAGAAGTCAAAAGCGATTAAAATGTTTATGTCAAAGATGTCGGACAAAAATCACCCTGCCAGAAAAGCGTTCGACGAAGATGTGAACAAAACATTCAGCCATATAAAAAACAGGTGCAAGGTCATTCAGGAAGAGGAAAATCAATCTCAAGGCGTAGAAACAATTCAGCTTAAATCTCTTGACCCAAACAGTGAGCTCATTGTAAGCATTCCCGAAACAGATTCGGCAGAGTTTAGCCATTTCCTGGAGATCCCCAAGGAGATGCAAGACGCTTTGAAAACTGGCTCGCTTGACAATGTCAATGAGGTTTTTGGGACCTTTCCTGTTGAGAAAGCTGAATCAATTTTGGAGCTCTTTGAAAAGTCTGGTGTCATTCAGATCCAAGCTTTGCTAGACAATGAAGGGGAGTTCAACGAGCTGAAACAGCAATATGTCGAGCAAGATGATCTCGATTGATCTTATAGTTGCATTGCTAAAACAATTTTGCTCTTTATGCTAATAGCTTTTGATTACTTATCGGTATTGATGATTGTTGGTTTCTTAGGCGTCATAATTCTAAAATGATAGTTCATGTTTTTTTGCAAGGTCCAAGAGAAAGCAAACTAAATTCTCAGTATGGCCCTGCTGCGCACAGTTGTAGATTCGTAAATCATTTTACCCTGAGTGACAGCCCATCTTAGGTACATGAGAAATATTCAGCTCTTAAAATATCAGTCACGTTCGCATTTCACGAATAGAGGTCTCGAAAAGGATACTGCCTGATCTTCACTATTCCGGCCTTTCCCTTCCCTAAAGTCAGTATCTCCTCTACGTGAACCTGCGAGCTGATCCTTACATAGATACTCATACAGTCAGAGAATCAAGACGAATCTTAAGCAAATAATATATTTAGCATGTTAGAGTAAAATGGCTAGCAAATCGAGACCTGTAGCGACGAAAACCAAAGGCGTCATCACGAAGACCAAAAACCACACCACGAAAACCAGAGACAGCAACTAATGTTTGAAACCAAAGACACTGACGAACGAATTACAATGATTTGAATCCCCATCCAAAACTGCTGATGATACTTGAGCACTTAAAACCCCCGCTTTGAAGTACTCGCCAGTCACTGCAGCCAAGTTAAAAATGTCCGATAATGTATCTTTCCATACCAAGTGCGAAGAAAATTGACAAGCCCCAAGCTTGAATCCTTTCCGTCGTTTTCTGTTGCTTCTGTCTCTTGTGTTTTGCGCTCAAAATGTGATGCGGCTTCTGTCTTTCAGTCCACGAAATGTGTTCGTGCTGAGGTCGTAAATCTTTCCATCTTGTTTATTCTGCAATTGTCGCCAGCTCAAACAGAGGCTGGAACGTGGGGTCAGGTACCCCTTGGGTAGCAGTTCAACCATCGCTTTTTATGTTTTTGTCAACCAAAACAGTCCCTGCCTTCTGCAGAACATTGGCCATCTTGTTTACCGTACCTTGCTACTCTTCCAAAGTTTGATCCATGTGGCTCTGCGGTTCAGCTTCGACTTGAACTCATGTTTCTTTGAGAGATCGGCCCCACGCTTTTTGACACTCTTTCGAGAAATCAGTTTCTCTGAGAATGTTTGACACTTTTCTTTAAATCAATACCTTGACGACTTGGCTTGAGTGTGAGCAACACCTGCTCCACTGTCTTCGGGAACGTCACCCAGTCCTGGTGGGTTTTTCAGCCAGTAGTCAAGTCTGTTTGGAATTTTAAAGTGCTTCAAAGTAACGTCAAGAGTCGTATCTCGAGCATCCGCGAGCTCGACAATATGAGCAGGAACCAAACTCAACATGTCGCGACATGGTGAGTTTACCAATAGCAAGCTGCCACCTTTGTCATGAGCCACTACCCGCAAGAGATCGCCTCTTCTTACCGCATCAAACACTTTCGATCCAGGGTACTTGAGCTTGGCGGTTCCTAATAGCTCATGATGATACCACCACAACTCATCGCTCGCCTTTTTTGACCACAACTTTCTCCAATTGAAAGTCATCTTATGGCCACTACCGCTGCCATTGACTCCTGGTGAGGGATGATCGCCATGATCGTTATCCTCATCAGTCGCTTTGCTACTTTTGCCAGTGGTGTTACCGAAACGACCGGTGCTGCTCAAAGAGAGCTCACATTTCCTTTCAGACTCCTTCAGCAGAGAGCGAAAATCCTTGATGCGGCCACGAATTCTGGAAATTTTGCCCTTGAAGCGTTCAGATGAACTCTTTTTAACTTCTACATCTGAAGTAGCCTCACCTTGTTTGCAGGCGGTTTCATTGACGGAGTCTTTGGAAGACCGTGCCTTGAATGAGCACTTGCTCTTCGCCTTCAGACGCAACAGCCAGTTTGGCTTTTTCGCTTCAGTCTCAGGCTCAGGCTCGGACTTTTCCATTTCAGCAGTATTCGCTGCATCACTCTCGAACAATCTGATCGCTTCAAGGTACATCATCTTGATACGGCATTTCACAATCAGTGTCTCTCTCAGCGAAAGACCCAGTTGAGCACACTTGTCCTCAGCCAAAATCCCGGCCAAGACCAGTTCAGCGGCATTTTCGTCCGGAAAGTCGTCAGGGTTGACAGCGTCAGCGTAATCTTTC
>JAKTTA010000072.1:0-14009 GCA_030580415.1 Citeromyces nyonsensis
GTTTATACCATGTAATTGGTGCGGGTATGTGTGATTATTTAGAACGTAACTCACCCATTTGTTGAATATGTCTAGCATTGTCTAGCGATTCTCATACTCTCACAGCAAACCACATCTAGTGCATAGTGTCAGGTTCTGGTGGTTACCCTACCTTCTGTAGACTATATAAGGGCTGTATCCCACTCAATACACCTCATCTAGGCTATGCCTAGGTCACCTGATCTGATATTGTAGGCCACAACCCTTACACATAGGGTGAAATTTATATGACTTGGGCACTCTCTTCCTATGATACCTCTCTACCACTGAGTTGAAAGTTTGGCCGCCATCTCAGTCCTTTCTGGTTGGTATTTGCAGAAGCAAGCGGATTTTCTAACTTCTGCCAAAAATCAAACAAAAACGATGGGCTTTAGATAAATTATGGCAAGGAACCCCATTATTGATCCGATTTGTTCGGTATAACCATGTACCGTGAATCCAATATAGTGTTTTTCCAGACCGTTGAGACCGGAGTTTTCTTTTCGTTGCCTACTATAGGGTCCAGTCTTACATTAATTGTCATTTCAAAGATGAGGCATTGGGTTTTTTCAATGGTTGACGCTCAGTGTAGGCATATTGGATGTCCTCAGTCTCTTTTTCCCCCCGGAGATCTCTGCCCGAGTCATCACTGTTTTTACCAGAGTCGCCCAGGCTGGATCACTGGCCTTAATGCGCTCACAAATAGTTATTGACTATGTTCTTCAATGGGTGGAGCTTATGACGTTTCAATACGCTTTATTCAACAGAACTAAACAGTATAGCCAGACAATGAGTCACTGGCTGGACAGAAGTGAAGGATAGTTGTCAGCAATTACAGTTTCCTATATGCCCTCAAAGGCGATGACCAGCAAAAGAAAGAAACGCTATATGATTATACAGAATCTCGATAGAGAAAAACGAAAATGACTTACAAGACATGATACTTCATAACCCCATTCAGCCGTTACAGCAGTGAACCATTCTGAACCGAGCTACTGATTAACGTTTGAATAGATCGATCCGTCTCTAAGACAACTTTGACTACCTTGGAGGGGGACTTGTCAAACCGTTAGAAACCTGTTTGCTTTTCCTTTCTTCTCAACAAAAAATAACAGAGTCTGATCTGGTATTATGGCTTAAAAAGCTAAACCTCGCATTGATTGTTGTACTCTATGTGAACCGCGGTAAAAGGCTTTTGAACCAGTAGAAATATTCTATTACGATTCACTTAAAACACATACAGAGCAGAATTGACAGGAAAGCTGACATTACTACAAAAAATGAAAGAAGTCAGAAGTTCCCCTCCAAGACCCTGAGTTTCAGAAAGTGAAAACTTTACACCCACACACCACCATCTTCAAAAAAAAATCACCATGAGACCCATCATGCTAAAAGGGCACGAGCGTTCGCTCACGCAGGTCAAGTACAACAGGGAAGGAGACCTTCTCTTTTCTGTGGCCAAGGATAAAGTGGCCAGTGTGTGGTACAGTTCCAACGGCGAGAGACTAGGAACTTTTGAAGGACACATCGGTACCATCTGGTCTATAGATGTTGACCAGTTTACGAATTTCGTAGCCACCGGCTCTGCCGACTTTTCGGCCAAGCTTTTCAAAGCACAAACCGGAGAGTGCGTTCACACGTGGTCCCTCAATACCCCGGCAAAGAGAGTTTCTTTCAACCCAGCCGGAGATAAACTCCTGGTTGTCACCGACGAGGTTATGAAGTTTAAAGGGTCCATCCTTGTCTTCAAAATCGACCAACAGGGTACCCAGCAGTCCAACGAGCCTCTTTTGGAATTACAAACCCGTGAAAACGCTGCAAAGGTAACCGTTGCCGGTTGGAGTTATGCAGGGAAGTACATTTTGGCAGGCCACAGCGATGGATCCGTGTCAAAATATGACGGTGAAACGGGAGAATTTCTAAAATCTGTTCCAGTTCACGAGGGAGTGGTGACAGACTTGCAGTTCTCTCCAGACCTCAGCTACATCATTACATCTTCCAAAGATAAAAGTGCACAGATTTTGGATGTGGAGGATTTGAAAATTTTGAAAAAATATGAAGCCGATGCTCCTATGAACTCGGCGTGCATTACGCCGCTTAAAGATTTCGTCATCTTGGGCGGTGGTCAAGAAGCTCGTGAAGTTACAACAACTTCTTCAAGTCAGGGTAAGTTTGAAGCTCGTTTCTACCACAAGATCTTTCAAGAGGAGATTGGAAGAGTCAAGGGACATTTCGGTCCGTTAAACTACGTGGCTATTCATCCAAACGGTACTAGTTACGCCTCAGGAGGTGAGGATGGGTATGTGAGGGTGCACCATTTTGACAGATCGTATTTTGATTTTCTATTCGATGTGGAAAGAACCGCAGCTGCCGCCATTGAAGTGGCTGCCTAAAATAACTACTTTTTCCCCGCTGCTACTGCTGCTTTTCTAGCGTCGGCTAAAAGAATTAGTGAGTCTATAGTGTTTAGTTATAACGTACCCTCCGCTTGTTTTTGCCGTAAAATGTTGGCATCGTTCTCACGTCTTTTGTTGGAGTCCCCCTTTTTCTTGGCTTTTTCCTCCGCCTGCTGCTTCTTAGCGTTTCTGGCACGTGCCAGCTCCCGTTGGTTTCCTCTTGACATTGTGGTAAAATTTGCAGATATGCGCGTTTTTCCGAATTATGCAACTAGGTGCAGCCACCTGCAAAGTGGTGCATATAATTGCATACAGGGGGCATATTTGTGAGGCAATTTATGTGTTGTAAACCCGGGAAAGCAGGCTTAATAATATGTTATTTCTGGTCCTAGGCCAGACCACGTGCTCTAGATAAAGCCATGTGTGAGTTGGAAATGCAGATCATTCATTGACTTAAGATTATCCGCTCGTTGAGATCGAATGGCCAAGATCTAGTGAATTGAGTAAATAGAATTGAGGCGGAAATGTATCCATGCCATATAGCAACGTGTCTGCTTTCTGTTTGGTTTGAACACTGTCTTTCTCAATGTCCTGAACGAGCCTACTCTTGAGAACGGCAAGAATGCCTTTTTTAAAAAAGCGTGGCAGATTAAAACGAGGTAAAATGATACAGAGCCGGAGAAAACACTCTATCGGAAGTTGGTCTTTCAGCAATGCTTGAAAAGGTAATAGAGATGAAAAAGGTGATTCGCTTCTCTGATTTCCTTCATGACTGACGACCGTGATGCCTGATTGAATGCAGTCTTAAGCTCTTCTATAAGTTTTTTGCAGCCTTAAAAATCAATCGCTCTTGCTCCAAGGTGGCTCACTATGGTGTCTCAGGATGTACAGAAAGATTTCTTTGCATGAGTGTTACCAGAAATTCATTAAGTTATTCAATATTGTCAAAATTTCACCGAGTGCGAACTCCCAAGAAACAAAGCAGACAGTTATGAGGAGCATATTCAAGGCGTCAGGAAAGCACACGATCGAATCTGTTTCAAGGTCATGCACCAAAAAACCATTTGTATCAAGAGAAACAGAAGAATCCAGCTTCAAAAATCCACTTCAAGAAGGGTTTTGTTAGCTCAACATAAACCAAGGTCTGACCTAGAGATTTTCAAACGTCAGGAGAAAGCTGCTTGACACAAGGTGTCCCGCGTGACATGATTTTCTAATAATCAGCCGTTCTTGATTGCGGGCGTGAGGATAGTGTGAGAATACAGTAAAGTTCACAATAGTGTCGGTTAGTAGATTCTGAGCACTGCTGATACTGACAATGAGTTATTGAAATCTTTGATAGAACCTTGAAGTGGTTGATTCAGTTTCAGAAATGCACATTCTTTAGGTGGTGTCATTGGGTTACTAGTAGGCAACTTGATTCGTTCTCCTACAGCGGATTCTTTTGGTATTCATCTCTATTTCCTGGTGAAATGAGGTCACATCACCCATCTGCCATACATGCAGTTTTCTCCATCCGCTTCGGAAACAACTAGAAAACAACTAGAAAACAATTAGAAAACAACGAGAAAACAATGAGAAAACTGTTCCTGCCACAGTGCTATTGCGTGACGATCCCATTCATGAGTATTGAAATTCAGAAGCCCATCATCTGTTTTTTTCATGAACCATTCCTCTTTGTTCTGAACCTCACCATTCTCGATCAATCAATTCTAAAAGCATGTCAGTGCAAATTCGATTATATCTAGACAAAGGCACGAGCCACAAGGCCATTCCCGCCATGGCAACCGGATATCGTTGTTTTTCACGCATTTTCTACAATCCCAGGAAATACATGGGTCATGAATTAAAGTGAGTCTGAATACATCTCAGTAGCCACAGTGTCCGTTCCATAAAGCATTGGTCGGTTCATTGTATACAAAGATGAGAGCCTTGAGAATGCGTTCCGTTTAGACAAGTTTTAACGGCACATCATGATCTACCACCACTACACTGATTAAAACATATCAAAGGTTCTTCATGGACTGAGATACGTTGTGAGCAGAATATTGTCTAGGAAAAATACGTGTTTTGTACACAATATAGTCCCAAATGCCGGCCTGGAATACATAGGATGAGCTCCTATTTATATTCCAGTCCGTCATAACGTGTCAATAGTAGACAAGGGATGATATATATGCTATATATAGATACGAACAGATAAGGGAAAGAAGAAGACAAGAAGACAGAAGTAATCGAAGTAACGAAAACTGGAGCGGGTCATCCGAGGGTTTATGGTATGAAACAGACCTACTTTTTTTGAGTGAGGTGACTGAAACGCAAACAAGATATGTTGATACACGGGAAAGTAAATATATATATATAACTCATCAGCAAGATCTTTTAGAGAAAAAAAAAAAAAGATACATCTCACAAATATTCATCCCCTTCACCTAATTGCTATTACTTTAGAATTGCAAAAAAATAAGATGAGCCTCACGTCCCACATCTCACCCCTCACAACTCCCCAACACTGAGGCTGATACATCTTCGCTTACTAGTGCACATCCATGCACCCTGCATATCACGCTGTTTTAGTTCCCTTATCTCTTTTGATATATATATATATATACATATCCCAGATGGATCTCTTTCCCAGACGAGGTAGTTTGGAGAAAACCAGTCTGGAGACCAGGTCTGTGAGGTCTTCCATCTTGGAAGAGATTGCTGAGCTATCGGAGCCCGGCTCGAGCCACGATAGGCTATTTTATACCGATCAATATAACCGAGTCTCAGGAACGCAGCCAGAACCACGTGAGGGGCTATCTGACTTTGAAAAATACAACAACGAAGTTCTTCGGGAAACGTTGCTGCGAGATCGACTGAAGAAAAAAAAAACCGGTGACCAGGGCACCCTTTTGCCTATTGTAGAGCTAGACGGGTTTGATGATATACTGCCCCCTCCCCCTGTAGAAAAAAAGAGCTGGATAGATAGGATCAGTAGACTCGGTAGGCACTCTCCCAGTCTGAAGAGAGACCTCCATGCTATAAATTCATGGGATACCCAGATTATAGATACTATCCAGCCCACCGCATACATTGACGAGCAGATCAAGCTGACGCACATAATCAAAGAACAAGAGGTTCCCTCGCTGGACGATGAGGAACCTCTTTCCCCCCGTCACGAAGTGCAGCGGAAACTCTCTCCGCGTCACATGCACCAGATTGCATTGGGGGGAACACTTGGTGTGGGGCTTTTCCTCTCTTCAGGCAAGGCGTTCAGCATGGCTGGTCCTTTAGGTGCGCTGCTTGGTTTCATAATAGCAGGAGCCATAGTGCTGGCTTCCATGCTTTCTTACTGCGAGATGGTGACTTTGATCCCCATGGCTGGAGGAGTCGTTGGAATCTCTTCAAGGTTTGTGGAAGATGCGTTTGGGTTTGCCTTGGGACTGGGCTACTGGCTTTCATATCTTATTGGTTTCCCTACTGAGATAACCGCTTCTGCCATCATGCTGAGCTACTACCCCAATCTCAGCGTTCCAGGTCCCTATACTGCAGGGTGGGTCTCGCTTTTCCTAGTGGTGGTTACCGCCATCAACCTGTGTGACATTCGCGTCTACGGCGAGGTGGAGTATTTTTCTTCTTTTATAAAAGTGCTCTTCCTGCTAGGCATGATTGTTTTCAACATCGTTCTCAACAGGGGAGGCGTAGGACCATACCATAATTTCATCGGGTTCAAGTTCTGGAACACCTCCCTGAGCCAGCCCGAACACGGACTCACCTACGGCCCGTTCCGTCCAACTTTCGACCTCACCGATACCGGCGTTGGGTCTTTGACAGGAATTGGCGGTTCCTCAGGAAGGTTTTTACAGGTTTTGGTGGCTACTTTAGTGGCTGCTTATGCATATATAGGCGTAGAAATTGTACTTATAGCAGGTGGGGAGGCGAAAAACCCAAGAAAATCTATCCCAAGCGCAGCGAAAACCATCTACTGGCGAATCCTGTTGTTCTACATAATAGCTGTGTTTGTGGTGGGTCTGAATTTCTACTCGGGGGATCCGCGCCTAATACGATACTACACTGCGGAGTCGTCGCATCCATCGGATGAGTCTACAGCTGCACTGCAAGACCAGATCATTTCTCTTAACGGCGGGAAGAACTGCCAGTCTAGTCTTTTATCATGGGCAGGGTTCTCCAATGGGAACCAGTCACCCTGGGCTATTGCACTGCAAAGCGCTGGGCTGTGTAACTTTGCCAGTATCTTGAACGGGTTTCTGGTTTACTTTGCCCTCACCGCAGGCTCTTCTCAGCTTTACGCTTCTTCTAGAACTTTGTACTATATGTCTATACAGGGGAAAGCGCCACAAATCTTCAGCCGGTGCTCAAAGAACGGAGTTCCGTACGTGAGCGTTATTTTCTCATCACTCTTTGGCTCGCTGGCTTACCTTTCCGTCAACAACAACACCGCTTTGGTTTTCGAAAGGTTTATCAATATATGTGCCACTTCTGGCTTGCTGGTTTGGTCCGGGATGTGTCTTTCCTTCATCAGGTTTTACTATGCGCTCCAGTTGCGTCCCGATATCATAAGCAGGGATGACGAAACGTATCCTTACAGATCGCCATTCCAGCCTTATTTGGCATACTTTGGATTCATAACGGGGCTCCTACTTGTACTGATTGTCGGGTTTGTTGTATTTCTCAAGGGCAGCTGGTCTGTTGTGTTCTTCTTCACAAGCTACGGATCTCTCATTCTCCTCACTCTTTGCTACATAGCTTATAAAGTGATCCGCCGCACAAAAATACATCGAGTGGACCAAATGGATCTCGATAGCGGAAGGCGTGAAATTGATAGGATTGTTTGGGAAGAGGATAAGTTTTTGCCGCATACGGTGCAGCGGTTTCTGGCCAATGCTGTGAGGTATTTTTTGTAAAGGTCATATTTGATCCTTTTCGTCAGAGCATGCAGAAACTTTGAATCCAGGGCCTTAAGGCAGAAGGTATGCTTCTCCATATGTTTTATATCGCTAATATCAATTTTAATATCTCCTACACTTTGGATAGTGATATTAGATAGTGGTATGAGTCTTGCCATTTGATGATCAAAGTCTCGTAATTCACAGGTCCTGGACTCCAATATATATAGCAGTGATAAATTTCTAATATAGCTTGTTTGTACTGAGAGGCAGTTATGGCGATAGCTGGTGGAAGGTGTGTTTGAGGACTGCTCTCCAGGAGCTTCAGGAACTGGGACGACAGTGCGGATCAAAGACGATGTAGATGTGCAATGGTTTCTTTATAATTATGCTGTGAAACTTGACTCTTCGAGCTATGCTTCTGTTCTGAAGAGCCCCATAATTCTCTAATGTCATGCCAAATTGCCTTGAGAGAAAGTAGATAGCTCATTTCCTTATCTTGCCAAGCTCTCGCATAGAATCTTTTCGTAGGTACCTTAGGAAGGCTAACTGAGGGATCAACAAGTCGCTATCTATGAGGTGAAAATCACCCACAGGAAAAAATGGTCCTGAGCACCCTCTGTATACTCTTAGTCATTCAGCAATGCGGACAGAGCCTCACATCTTCAGACACAACCCACCGCCGCAGCAGTTATATTGGACCGCTGCACTTTGGGACAAACAGGAACTATGGTAAAGCACCGGTGTAGTTAGTATACGACAGTTGTCTTCACAATCCACATTTTTATGTACATCTCAGATACTAAGAGTCAGAAAAACTTGACTGAGCCAACCACAGAGACGGGAATCAAAGACGGCCCTGCACGTAAATTTATTGGTACCGATGACTAGAGCGTTTGGTGAAAGATATACAGAAGGCTTAAGTGGGGATAAGATGAAATACTACCAACAAGTTAAGTCTCTCTCACAAAACCTTCCTGTAAAAGGTAGTGTACTGTACTACATAAGCCGTTGGCCAAAGACCTGTCGTGCATGACGCAGAATGATAAGTAAGGGTTCTACTTGCAGCTTACTAATGAACCCAGAGACACAGCCCGCAATGCCAGACAGCCCATCCACACCAACAATGGAGGTGAATGCTAGTGATTCAACAGAAGAGGACCCGTCTTTGCCAGATTCGGTAACAGAGTTACTGAGTATGCAGGAGTTTCTGGACCAAACTGAATGATATATGCTCAATTGAATAATTGCTCCATTTCCCTCTTTCTTTCATCCACCAAAACCTTTTCCACATCCTCCATAGTGTTCATATTTTCGAGATTCAGCGACTCCAGAACCCCATACCCTACAATATCACTATTCTCGAGATGCTGCTTCAAAAGCTTTTTCGTTACAGAAGTTTCGTATCGATTTCGCAAACGCTTTGTGTGTGATTCCTCATCTTCCATGAGCCCAGCCTCTACCAACAAATCGCCCTCGTCGGGAAACGAACTGGCGCACTCAAAAAGCCCATAATAGTTTGCAGATAAATTATGTGACTCCTGTTCGATTCTTTTGATGAGTGATTTCTCATCTTTTGTAGTGCGTTCTTTCTCCAATTTTTTCTGCTCTTCGCTTTCCTGGGCTTTTAGAATTTCCTTTACATCGCCAAGTTCTCTAGCTCGTCCGAAATACCGGGTTCCATCCACTTCAACCGATCCTTGGTTCTGCTGTCGTTTCGAATAAGTCAAATAGTCTGGACCTCCCATTGATTTTATATGGTGTTCCCACGCAAGACGCTCTTTCATCAAATGATTAATGCTGTCGTTAAGATCTCGAATTTGATGCTCATTTATAAAAGACTCGTGTATTCTGGCCAACTTGGCTGATAACTCCTTCACACATTCTCGTCTGTACTCTTCCGCCTGAGACAGAGATTGCACCGACTGTACCCGACTTGGTCTGCTGCTTTTTCTAGAATTTTCACCCAAACTTCGGTGATATTGGTGAAGCAGGGTCTGGGCCTTTTCTGACATTTTTGGGGATATATATATATATATTCTGGTTGTGAGATGGTTTTGTAGACTCACCACTCTATATGGACGAAAAAGAGATTTTCTAGCATGAGGGATCCCACTATTCTTTCCCCTGGAGATTATTAAGAATGATTGCAACGCGATGCATAACAGATGGTTGTATCAAAACCTTTTTTTTGTCTTTTGATGTATTGTAATGGCCTTCATGGTATCGAATTTTTGGTCGATTGATTCCAATACAACACGAGTACGTTGAGGGATATATGATTATGTTGTATATTAATTAATGGAACTTTTAATATAAAAAAAAAATATCGCCTTAATGTGAATAAAATTAAGAATCAAAAAGGTTACTGATCCACAGCTTTAAAAAAGGTAAAACAAGATTAAATGAAGAGAGACGTGTACAATAAGATCCAGGCCTGTCTTTGATGCGTGTTTCAAAAACATAAGCCTGAGCTCATATTCTCTATAGGTGCTCAAGATTCTAGTTTTATGAGGCCAAGACCAACTTGATGAGGCCAAGATCTGTATAAAAGATTCTGTTGCGTATGTATTATGTGTATTTATTTGTGCGTGGTTAGTATAGTATATAACTTTAGCTCCAACATTTTGCATATTTAGTATAGTATATGGCTCTAGCTCCAACAGATTCACTTCGGCACTCGTCTATTTTCTTCGCTAAAAGTCTGTAAGACTCAGTCGATGAAGAAGCTCTCGACATAAGTCGGCCTTGCGACTCACTCGACCAGCCTCCTACTCTGATGGGCTGTACCAAAAGCTCACAAGCCGTGGAGTCACTATATTACTTTGTTTTGCGATATGCTCATCTCTTAAGAGCACTCAAGATATCTTTGATATACATGTTCAGCCTGGTGATTGACTGCAAGGTCAACCTTTGTTGTACTTTGTAGTCTGGAGTTTTGTTGCGGCTGAAGATTAGACACACGTTGAATGCACAGAAAGATTTCATCAACTTTCAACTTTATTGACTCAGCCACGCGCTACGCCAATGCTTCACCATCAATTGTATCAAAAACAGCCTCAAGGCTAATAAAGGGAATCACTCCATACGTTTCTACATGAAAATCTCCTACATTCATTTATCTTCACCTATTCAACCTCATTCATTCATCTCCACATCCTCAACACATCTACTGCTCCTCTAAATCAAAAATAATGGAATCGTCCTTCTTGTAGTCATAAGGCTCCAGGAGAAACTTGCTGAACTTTACTAGATTATTCAACCCTCTGATCTCCATACCAAGAAGTGGCATCTTGACCAGGTGGTAGTCCTCATACAACTCATCCATCTGACTGAGGTACTTCTTCTGCATCATCCACCTAGCCTTGCATCTTTTGCAGTCTGCGTCGTCTGCAAACAAGAGCTGGTTAATCACGATGGAGTTCACATCCATGTTGTAACTCATGAGCTCCTGGATCAGTCTCTCTGTTTCGTACAGCGACAAGAACTCGGAAATACAAACACATATAAACGTAGTCAGCTCCGGGTCCTGAAACTGTTTGTTCACCTCATTCACCTGTTCCTGAATATCCTTCAGCTTGGAAAACATATCCTGCTGCTGGTTGCCGCCCATCATCGAGTTGATCAACGGGCCCAGCTTCCCGCTCAGTTCGCCAAACTTGGACAACAGCTTATCGAGGGTAGACGGAAGTTGCAAGAATCGTAAGGTGTGTCCCGTAGGTGCAGTATCAAAGATAATAGTATCATAATGGGGTTTGTCAGTTTGACTACGAATATGTTTCAAAACTTCCATGAACGATAGAGCCTCGTCAATTCCAGGAATCGACGATGTCATATCGCCCATCATGGATTTAAGAGGATCGTTGGAGTCTCCAAATCCCTCGGCACTCTTCTGCAAATCCTCCATAGCTCCGTCTGGGTCAATCTCCATACACGATAAATTGGTCATGCTACCCACCAAGCGAGCATCTTTGCCAAACTTTTGGTTGAAAGCATCAGAGAGGTTGTGGGCTGGGTCAGTAGAGATCAAAAGATAGTTTTTCTCTGGGTTCTTCAAAGCCAGCTGGATCGCTACAGAACAAGATGTGGTGGTTTTACCCACACCACCTTTTCCACCAACGAAAATCCACTTGAGGGTCTCGTGGGAAATGATTGATTTCAGGCTCGGTTCTAGTTCAAGGTCCATCGGTGTGGTTTTCTTTTGCACTCAAGTATATATATATATATATCTGCGGCGTATTTTCACAAATCGTTATGTTTACGCTGGGAATTTTTGATGGGCTTTTCCAGACGTGAGATTCTTTTCTTTATGTGAATTTGTACTGTTTGCAAGATCATATATTCTGGAAGAACCTCAATACTCTACTGTTTCATCGACACGATAATTCAAGAGACCAATATTACGTCGCATTTTTTCTGCCCTCGTTATGACTCCAAATGTTTCTACTGTCAGCACTTTACTGACGCAAAGAACCATTTTGTCAAACTGATTTCAAGATAAAGATGAAGATCAATTCTTTGCATTTAGGCTGAAACTAATTATCATGCCTCTTATGTTGAGCATCGCTGGACTATCTTACGACTCTGAGACCCGCTGAAGCCATGGACCGGACAAGCTTCAGACATCTCCTTGTGAAAACAGCCGCAGAAAAGGTCCAGTTGCAATCTGTCCTGAGCTTGGCGGCTCGATAAAAAACCCTCATCCGATAAGTCTGAAGAGATTTCCGCCTTTTGCGTACTCGAGTATCCAAAACCGATTAGGTGCAATTTAGGAGAGTTGTCAGCAGCCCTACTGCAAATGATGTTCCGCTGGCGTATATCATTGTGAGAAACACCGACACTGTGAACGATCCTCAATTGATTATGGTACTCTTTATTTCCAACAGGGAAGTGCACTAGTAACAGAGTTGGGCCCAATGCATGGCTCAGTTTGTTTACTGTAAACCAGCTAAAAATGATGGGCAGACCGATGAGATAACAACTGTTAAGCTTTGTTGCTTTCAGTAGTTAATACAAGCTGCGTTCTTTCTAGTTTTACGCAGTGTTATCTCAAGAGATCTCTGTCGGTTCCATATTTGTTGTCCCGCAGGGCGACTGCTTGTAACAAAGACCTTTGCAACAATGGAGGGTTGAGACTTGTCTATTGGCAAGAATGAATACTTTCCAACAAGCTTTCTCAATCACTTTCAACGACTTCAAACACCCGTGTCTTGAATTTGAAGGCTGACTGGATGTCACTTTCTTTAAAGTCTCGTATACTTTGCCATATCTCCACAATTGGATCTTCAGACCCCAAAAACTCTCTCAAATACTGTTTGTGCGGACCCTCCTCTTATTGTACAAGGAGGTCAAATCTTTGCAGGATCGCCTTATTTTCCAGCTACACATGACTGAACAAGAAGTTCATGTTTCCGGAAATAGTTGCCAGATCTCTCTCTGAAAGTCACATGCACTGGTAGGTGAATGCCATGATCCCAGCCTTCAACGTTAGACCTGAGGACTCGGTAATTGGGAGTTTCTAATTCAGAGGAATACATTTCACGCCTTTCTCGTGGTCAGGCTTTAATTGTTTCAGTTTCTTGGGGTCTATCTTAACGATGGTCACTTTTTTAGCATCCGAGAGAAGATCATGTTAGTAAGCATCTGAGTGAACAGCTGTCTGTGAAAAACGTTGATCCTTTTGAAGCTTTCGGATAGGTGTTCATTATATTCTCCATCAAGGGAAATTTTTTCACCTCCACAACTAGCACTGGGAAGAATGCTTTGGAGTCCCGTTTTCCGGATCTGCCCCCAGTTGATGCTCAGCTTTGTCAGCTTCCGCCCACAGTTTTTACACGGTTCAGTATATGATTCAGAGCTTCAAAATATAGGCCGGAATCTCCTTGCTTTTCTGCAGAAAAGCGATGTGAGAGTGGTGCTATTAATCAGTCATAATACCTGATGACCTTCGCTAAAAGGAGTCTAAGACCTCCTGTTGGCCCAAACGGGACGGTTCTGTGATGACTTCAGCAGCCTGCACATTTGCGACAAACACTGTAAAGGGAACAGCCCAGCAATATTTAATAAAAATGATAAGTAACGTCAAGTTTTACGGATGTACTGTATATAGATGTTTAATGGACTGTTATATGTAAAAAAAAAAAAAAAAATGCCCATAGGGTTCTCTCCTGAACTTGATATTCAATGGGGGAAGATCATCTTTGCTGAAAAAAAAATAAATTGTAACTTTTAGAACGCCTTTTTATAGTCAGTGCTGTATTTTCATCACTATCGTTTGCTACTGATAAGACTGTCAAGAATTTCTTCAAAACTCAAACATCTATAAAACCATATATATCTTTATGTGACTACATTGAAAGAGCTGCATGATTTCATGCACCATTGTATGGTAGGTTTTTTGACAGAGACGAATCTACTGATCAAAACACGACATCCATGCCAGTGATATGCTCTCTTTGTCATATAGTTCTCAAAGCCACGAAAGGAATGGCGATCAAGAGAAGTTCCTTTCTCAGCTGATAGACGTGACCTTCAAAAATCCTACGGAATGGTGGAGTGCTAACGGCTACGAATTTCCGGCTTTACACAAACTTGCCAAGGAGTTGGTCGGAGTTCCATGTAGTAGTAGTTGTATCCAAGAAAAGATACCTACTTTCAGACGAGTCCATAAAGCAAACCTTGATTTGTCGAGACTACCTAAGAT
>JAKTTA010000073.1:592-13657 GCA_030580415.1 Citeromyces nyonsensis
GTATAATTATTATGCTGGAACTTTTAGTCACTTTGCGCCCTCAAAATTAAAAGTGTAGGTAACCCCCCACTCGTGATTTGAAGGCTTGAAGAGAATTCCCTTCTGATATGATTTTTGAGAGCCTGATCAAAAAGCTGAAGCTTCTCCTTCTCGATTGATACTTCCTCGGGGTCACTTCAGTCACGGACTTTTTCAGCACTTGTCTTCATGGTTTATCCAAGTAAAGCTAATCGTGATATGTGCATCAGAATTTTCGAAACAATAACTTAGAAGGGGGAGTATTCTTTTTCCCATTGCTCTTACAAGACGATTCCTATTACTGAAAAGTATGCTTGGGGTGTTCTCTCCACTTGATCATTCTCTTCAGTCGTTCCACTTCCAAAAATTCATCTGCTCACGATGTAGCATCAAGAATGTCGATCAATTCTCTCATCAAATCAGGTAGAAATTATCAAAGCAATTGTTTTTTTCCAAGTCTTTGTATCCAAGGATCGCTTCTTCTGGACTAAGTGGTGCCCCTTACAGAAATAAAATACCTAGATTGAAATACTGAGAGAAATGGCTAGCTTGTAAGCTTGCACTTTGTCGCGATGGTAGAAAATGTATGGATGTTATTCTTCATGCATAATTGATGTAGGTCAGGTCAGATCATAGATTCCATTGATCTTTTTGAGACCACAACAATCAGACCTTAATCAGTGATTCTCACACTCCAGACCGCCAATAGAAAAAATCTGACATTGCCAGACTCATTCCTTGACAAACTTTCTCTCTACAGTACTACATAGCACCGCAGAAATCAACCTACAATAACGACTCATACAAAAGCACCGCCACATTTTATTGAAACATCTACTCCTTCAGAGACAAAACCTTTTCACAGGCTCTCAGAATGGTGGGAGGATCTGGGAAGGCAAAGTCTTCCAGTTCCTTGGCGTATGGGGTGGGGACCTCGCATCCAGTGACTCTCTCAACGGGAGCGTCAAGGTAGTCAAAAGCCTCAGACTCCATAACCTGAGCCACAATTTCAGATCCTACACCAAAGGCAGGGAAAGCTGCCTCCACCGTCACCAAGTGGTTTGTCTTTTTCACAGAATCTACGATGGCGTCAACGTCCAGAGGTTTGATGGATCTGAGGTTGATAACCTCAGCAGATACGCCGTATTTTTCCTTAAGGGTTTTCGCCGTTTCTAAGCAGTATCCCACGTTTTTGGTGTGGGATACAAGAGTAATGTCAGTTCCCTCCAGTTCTGTTTTAGCCTTTCCGATGGGGAGAACGAAATCCGTAGAGAGAGCCTCGTCAGAGATTTCAAACTCTTCGTTGTAAAGCATTTCGTTTTCGAGGAAAACTACTGGGTTAGGATCGCGAATCGAAGCCTTGAGAAGGCCACGGTAATCCTCAGCACTGTAAGGGGAAACAACCTTCAAACCAGGAATAGATGCATACCACGCAGCGTAATCCTGAGAATGCTGTGCCCCAACACCTGCAGCCGCACCGTTAGGACCACGGAAAGTGATATTACAAGGCTGAATACCACCAGACATGTAAAAAGTTTTAGCCGCCGAGTTGATGATTTGGTCAATCGACTGCATGGCAAAGTTGAAAGTCATAAACTCACAAACAGGTTTTAAACCGGCAAAAGCTGACCCCACCGCTAAACCTGTAAATCCCATTTCTGTGATTGGAGTATCGACAATTCTCTTTGGGCCAAATTTATCCAAAAGCCCACGAGTCACTTTGTAAGCTCCGTTGTACTGGGCAACTTCTTCTCCCATAACGAAAACCGTCTCGTCTCTGTCCAGTTCTTCTGCAAGAGCAGAGTTGATGGCGTCTCTTACAGACATCTTGGAAGCAGCCCTGGTAAATTGCTTCAGACCGGCTTTTCTCCCGGTGCGAAGGGCATTGGCGGTTAAAGTGTAAAGCATGGTGCTGTAACGGGTTGGATTCGGCCGTGGGGTGTAAGGGTGGCATCCTTACAAAAACGCGGATGGCCAAAGGAGGTGTGCGGAGGTGGGGGAGAAGGTGTGACAGTTGATTACTTCTCGAGGTGACAGATTTCTTCTACGAGGTGACAGATTACTTCTACGAGGTGACAGATTTCTTCTGCGAGATGACAGATTACTTCTACGAGGTGACATGATGTGGCCTCCTTGAAGAGGGCGAGATTTCCCTGTTGGACTTGTTCTTTTTCTTCTTCAGAGTGACTATGTACTACTGTTATTTCTTTATACATTTATCACTACTGACATTAATACTTGAGCTTTAGCCTATCCTGTGATGGTGAATGAATAAGCCATACACCAATCTAATTGCTCGCTGTAATTGATGTAATTGAGGCAATATATCAAAGGGTCCTTAAAGGAATTGACATTGAAGCGAAACTGAAATGTCTGTCTGCGACAACACACGGCGAGAAAGCGACGCAAAGATACACCTCGTGAATCTTCTAGAATCTATAAAGAAAAAGTCCAACAAAAGGTACATGGTGGTGGAGGCAGAAATTTCCTCATCGGCTTTGGTAGATCGAATGATTGTAGTTGAGCAAAGATAGTTAGGCTTTACGAAATTTCTCAGGTCTTGTCGAGCCTAGCCCAACAGCTCTTGAAAAAGATCCAAGAAGACAATGCTCTTCATTACTCGGTAAATCTTAATTCATTCTTCCAGAAACCCATCTTCACTTCAGCGTAGATGTCACTGATCAATGGAGAAGAGAGAACAAAGTAAAAAGAGCTGAGGAGAGAGAAGGATTGAAACAAAAATACCGTACATAACAATAAGCTCAGTCAGCAAATTTGCAAAGACCAATAAAGCAGTCACATTTTTTCAGCTCGTCTGCTGACCTTTTGGGTCTGTAAACTAACCACTATCAACCACCAAAGCATCTGCCAGAGCAACACATCCTTACACCGCATTTCTGAAGGCGTGTTCCAACCAAAAAAGTGCTGCCTTGGATGCAGACATCATCTCTCAATGAACACTGGAGTAATCCATCAAACGTAAAATCACCCACCTCTAGGCAGCAATTTCAAAATATTGACTCACAAAGAATACTCACAACATAGTAGACATTGATCAATGAGGTTGACGATTGGCATACTTGTGTATGCTTCTCTTTTTGCTGTATCTAGATTACTCCAGATTGAAGGAAGCAAGTCTGGATTGAAAACAATCACATGTTTTGCAAATAAGAGATTTCACTAACTATCAGCTGACAACGGAGAAATGGAATACACTTAAGAAAGACGAAAAAGATTCTCAACTAGTAAACATATTCACATTGCCAGAACTTATAAGAACAGGAAAATCAACTGGCAAAGTTTTCCCGATTAAGGACAACTGCCGTGGAGACACTGACCTTGAAGCCACAACATCTTCAAGACGGCCATTTTCTGCAGCAGAAACAACGGGATCAGAAAAATGGAAAGTTATGCCAGGTTGATTGTTCCTCTCACGACCCCTTCTCGAACTATCCTGCTTCTAGAGAGACGCCTACATCCGACAGCAGTAACAGAAGCGGAAGTGTCAGTCAGGAGAGTATCAGAGGCAGCCTCCGCATCTGAAGCATTCTTTGTATGCTGTTAGAACTGTACCAGGGGAAAGAAAAAAAGGCAACCGGAGCAGAAAAAGTAGAAGGTAGTGTGACAATCAAACAAATAGGGATAAGTTCCAAGGCTAATCTCATCATGAAACCAATCCTGAAAGGAAAGAATTTATCACCGAAAGAGAACACCCAATTACTACCAAGCAACTAAAAATTGGTTGACCTTTTTACAAATACCATCTGGCATGGTATCGAATTTTTGGTCGATTGATTCCAATACAACACGAGTACGTTGAGGGATATATGATTATGTTGTATATTAATTAATGGAACTTTTAGTAAAAAAAAAAAAATAATCTCACTGATGTCAATTTTTTTCGAAAAACTTCCGAATCATTGAATTCTGCTGTGTCCCTTGCAGTTTATTGTAGTTACGTCACAGGAAAACAGAGGAAATAAATCCTTGTGCTCATCTACATCCTTACATCTGTTTTCATCAATCTTATAACCAGCTAAAGCTTCCCTTCAGTGCATCGATGAATGTCCTTTTCGAAGAAACTGATTCGTTACCGTATTTTATACGTTACAGTTAGAATAATTTGGAGGAAATTTCCATAGATTTGCAGGTATCCACCACACCTCTGGTTATGCCTTTTTTGAACTACACCTCCTCAGCTAAAGCTTCGTCGCTATTTCCAGTTTTTCCACACCCCATCAGCTAAAGCTTGGTCGCTATTTCCAGTTTTTCTACACCCCATCACCTCGTTCACACTTCCCTATATTAAACTACACCTCCCCAGTCGTCGCAGTCGAACACCTTCACTAAGCTAACCCAACCTCCCGTTCATCAAATGGTTCAGCAGCTCGGCAGAGGCGGCAGTGTTCACCTCGCCCGGGTTAGGGAAAAGCCCTGGCGGAGGAGGAGTCTCAGTTCTGACATCCTCCTGCAACTTGTGATTCTTTACCGGAACTGGCACATTCTTACTGGGATATATATACATATTCACCAATGCCTCCACCGTTGTAGAGGAGGCGGAACTGTGCGAAAAGTGAAAGGCACAAGTTTCCGAAGTTTTGGGGGTAAACTTGAGTAAAGGCACGCTGTGAAGCGTCTTGAGTGTATCGGAAAAGCCAATAGCCAGATCATTTTCAAAAGCCAACTGCCCTATAGGAGAGTCCTTCTTCTCCTTCTTCTTCACAATTTGATGAGTCGTAGGAACCTGAGATGCCGACTCTGCCAAAGTTGGGAAAGCTGTAGCCAAAGCAGGAGACCCCAAAACGGGGGTGTACGGATGTGCAGAGGAGGAGTTGGTTGATGAAGAAGATGAGCCGATAACACCTTTTCCCCAAGATGCGGTAACGGGCAAAGTGGCGTTATCTACTTCTTCCTGAAGGTCATCTCTACGGTCTTTTGGAGGCAGTAATCCATGAGTAGCCACTCGATCTTCTCCCATTTTCAGTCCCTGTCGAGTTGACAAGTCCTGGCGGGTATAAGAGTCAGCTTCTTCTCCTGGTTCATGCAAAAACATGCAGTTGGGGTTCGGACACGGCTGTCCGCGTAGATATGAGGAGCAGTACTTTGTAGTTCCGTGTGCAGCTTTAAGAATCCTACCATCAGACACCGAGCCGTCAACGGCTGCGATGCACCTCTGCGCATCTTCCTTTTTCGCAAAAGTTACATACACCCCGTACCCGGGAGTAAATCCGTGGGCTGTAGGACGCTCCGGATTAGGGGTGCGTTTATTTATCACAATTTTAAGAATTTTCCCGTATTGGCCGAAATACTGGTCAGAACGCAGCACGTGATGCAGTTCTTCTGGATTTACTGGAGGGTTAAGTCCAACTACATAGACTAGATTCTTTTGGATGACTCTCATTCCGGCCAAGTGCTTTCGGGAAGCCTGTTCTGCATCTTTACGCTCCTTTTCACGTTGTTTCTTTTCCCTCTCTCGTTTCGCCTGCCGCATCTGGTTCATCTTCCATTCTTCCTGGGAGATCACTTTGTACTCTACGCATTCGTCGTCGTAAGGACGACGGCATGCAGGGCATTTCCCGTTGAGCTCAGGGTTTTGTCGGATGTTGTTGTAGCAAAACTGACAAACTTGATAGCCACAGGGACACGGCTTGAAGTTCTTGTCAGCAATGTCCATCTCCTCCACGCAGAGTGGACAGAGGTCTTCCTCTTCATCGGATATGAATGTGTCGTTGTCGCTCATGGTGATGGTGTGGGGATGTTGCCAATTTTTTGCAGTGAGACAATTTTTCGCAGCACCTATATAACTTTTGATCCAGTAATACTGGTCCGCCAACTGGTTTTATGGTTTTAATTTTTCTGTATGGATAGTATAGTCTACGGTTCTAGCTTAAGCATAGAATGTATAGTTGTACTGCAACTCCACTTCTTGTTCAGCGCTCAACGGTACTTGGTGAAGCAAATTTTTAGGTGAGAAATTGGTTTTTCCTACTGTCAGTGAGATTTCCTGTGAGCTGTAGATGAGAGAGGTTATAGCTGACCGGCTCAAGTGGATGAGGAGGCTTTATTTTCAGATGTTTCTCAGGGTAAGTTCTTTCTTTCGTCGCTTTATGAGTTTAAAGAAGACTTGGCAAGAGTTCTCGGCTGAAGATGGAATTCCGAGGGAAAAAAAATCATTTTATAGCGACAAAGCTTCAACACTCTGTGCTTTATGGTAAACTGTGAAGAAAGAAATCAAAAGAGAGATGTTAGGATGTGATAGTGAAGCATCAGCTACATTTCTTTTCCATTTGAGAAGCAATGGATGAGACTTCAGATGAGATTACAGCCTACGCAAAAGACTGTAAATAATCTAAAGCGCTTCAGATCCTTTAATCAGCCTCTGTTTGAAAAAGGTTTCACTTTATGTGATCCCACACCTATTTTTCGCCGTCATACTACCCTTGAGTTTCCTACTCTTCTTATGGTTGTACAGTATGACAACACATAGTGGGTGGGAACGATCAAGGTGGTGAAGCTTTTTCACTTTCTCTCACTTGTACTTCTATCACTGGAGTCATCTAGTGAGAAACCTGTGAAGAGGGTCTTGTCTTTCGCCTTCTCCCTTTTGCTTTCCGGAGCTGATCCAAAAAGGTTGCATCCCAGGTATGGCAAATGCTGGATGAGATTTCAGTCTGCCAGAAGCAGAAATATATGACTCAAGAGTCTGTCAGTGTATTGAGACGTAACTTACATTAGAAAAAGAGCTCCAAATTTTCCACCTCCAAATTCTTTATTTAAATCACCGGGGTCAGCATTGTTTGCGTGTATCTACATATTCTGCCTCGCACAGAGGTTCCTATTTTTATAGTGTCCTGATAGATATACAGCCATCCAGGGAAGCGTCTCTTTGCAAATGCTGCAAGGCTGGAATGACTAAACTCTGTTCTGCAAGCAGGAAGAGGAGAAGAAGGGTTCAAGTCATGTGAGGGTAATAAATGCTCTAAATCGACTGTTGAATTCTGCTCAAAAGCTAGCAGTCTCTTTAAACTACAAAATTAAGAAGGAGTGGTTTGCAGAGCAGCATCAGATGGCTGATGCCTGTTTAATGCTGTAATGGACCCAGCACTATCGTGAGGCCTAAGCAGAACAAACAGGGTGATCAGACAATTGTAAAGGTGGAGCAGATTGCTTGTTGATTTCCTGAACTGTCAAGCGTTCTAACTCTCCTAGGCTCTACACCGTAGGAAGTATTATCGTAGAAGAGAGTAGTAAACGGGAGTTACGCACGAGGAGGAATCTGTACCACCAATAGAGCCTTAATTGAGAAGAAACCTCAGCTGAGAAGAAGCCTCAGCTGAGAAGAATCCTAAGCTGAGAAGAATCCTAAGCTGAAAAGCTATACTTTTACAATATCCACACTCAAAGCAGATGTAAGGATGTTTGTGAGGACAATGTACGTGGACACTTTGGCGTGGAACCTATTATAGGTTCACAATATGTATTACAGGCGACTCATCGAGGGTATGCGGAATCCCAGCTATATATACTTCTATAATCAGGCTTACCCGGCCTACTAAGTGGTAGTGCCGCGGATATCCCCAATATCCGTCTCCTGGTGTATTGTGGTAGGAGGACTGCTCATTCTCATGTTCTGTCAGAACCTTATACCATCTACAACGTTTCTAATTTCCAGCTTTTTCTTTTTTTTTGTTTTTATCTCTATTCTGGATGTAATTCGAAACGCCTGAAACATAGAAGGCCTACAGCATGGATCCCTTGTTTTTCTTTCCCAAAATTCATCTTCATCGATATATAACCAGAAACTTCCATCCAACGTCTACTTCATCTGGTTATCCAACTACCCTTTGACTGGGTTCATCATCAGTCTACGCTACGGTACTAATGGTCGTACCGATGCTTACCTGTCCCTCTTCTCTGCTACTCTGACTACTCTTTCTAATCATCGATTATGTTGTTCTACTTCTCCTGTCTCTGCTATAGTGCTTAGGCATCTCCAGAAGGTTGAAGATTCAAGAAAGCGTCAAGAGAGAAAAGGGCTATCTGCTCCAACGTCGCATTCCTCTGATGCCACTGCTTCTGCAAAAGAGATTCTTTCTGGTTACTAGGTTTTGAACCTAGTAAGATATTCGTTCCATTTATACAAAATGCGTGGCGATCTATTAATCCATACCATTCGTCGCATCCAGACAGCAATGTCTACCATATAAGAACCAGAAAAAAAAGTCGAGTCAAAAAAAGGGTAGTGCGAGAATCAAATCAAGTTGATGGAAGTTTCTGATTACACATCGATGAGTGTGGATTTTGGAAAAACAGAATTGGTGAATGCGTATATCCCCACGAATTGAAAACTATAGCTTCTCAGCTTAAACTGTGTCACGATGGCATTAGTGAGTTCAGTACAACAATTACGATTTCAAGCAGTCACGTTCGTCTATAAATATCAGGCTCATAAAAGAAAGCCATATGACTACCATCCATGCACTTGCGCCTTTCTCTTCAGCTTGAGCATCGAACCCCATCTTGAAAAAATATATGAATACATCTCATACTCCTCTACACAGTGCTGTGTCTGTTACTGTATGAAATATGACGAGGGAGCTGTACTGACTTATTAGACTGGGTGTCATCAGATGAAACTTCTGCTTGAATTAAATAATGTGAATATGAATGAGCAAATTTCAGACTTCGGAACAATAGTTTTCATCACATAATGCACATGACCTTCTGCAACGCTTGTATCTGATAATCGGCCAGTGCCGGCAGTGCAGGCATTCCCGATGTGATACCCGAGCGGGTAAAGAACGTAAAATAGACTGATAGCATCTTACGTTTGGTACAGAACCAGAATTGCGAGTGGCCAGTTTAAGAACAGCATTAAATAGGCATTCATAAGAAGATACCAAAGTGGGCTGATCTATGATTTTTTCAGCCAAAGTGAAAGAGCGATCACTGCATTGCATTTTGATAAAGCGATCGTACACTTGGTCCAACCCATCAAAATAAAGCAACCTGTTGAAACAGCAGCCTTTTGACTCTGGAGGTTTCTCCATGATATACGGCATACTTGTTTGTTTGATTTCTCCTTCATGAGAGTATAGATTTTGTTGGAGCTACGCAATACATGTCATTCTAGCTCCTCGCTTTCTTAATTCACTTTGATGTGCTCTTACCCTTTAAAATGGGGCATACTGGTCAGTTAATAGTGTCACTTGATAGAATAGACTTCTCTTTGATACGTCACCGATTCAAAACACTAAAGCGCCTCGCTTCGCTTTTTGCAAAAGTCTAAAAAATATAATATTCATTCTTAAACACTTTCCAGAGAGAGGCACAAAAATTTCACAAAGGCAGAAAACTCTTGTCCATTTCGTCAAGTGTAGAATCGTTTTCAAATGCCAAGGCTCTCACCACAGCGCATGGAACGCTAAAGTAAAAAAACGTCAACTCTCTAAGCCAAAGCAACGGGCACCCTTTGGCCCTCAGCACTCTCCAGAGTCACATCCTCCTCCTCTCCAAACGGCTTGAAGGTACCATAATGGTAGTTGTGCTGTGCGTAAAAGTTTCCTCTATCGTAAGGAGTCAGTTTCAGCCCGTTCTTCAACCTATGAGCAAGATCTGGGTTTGAAGTATAGTATCTAGACGCAGCGATCAACGTGCGGTCATTGGAGTCAACATCTCCTTCAACATTCGGGAAACCGAGCTCCTCATCTTTTAGATAATTGCCAGCTCTGATTATATTCCCCTTCCAGATCTGGTAGGCAAAGCTGTTACTGTTCATGGTGGATTTCAAGTACTCGTCAGATACATCAAAAATCCCGTTGACTCTTGGTTCCACCAGAGAAACATAAGCCAGTCTGTTTCCCTCTGCAGCTCTCTTCTCGAGCTCAGACAAGAGATATCCAAACTGGACAACTGGATGGATAGGTGCTTCTGATCCGGCCATATTGTTGAATTTGGAAAAGGGAGAGAGACGGATCGCCAACTTGGAGGCCCCCACTACTGGAATCAGGAGATCCACAACTTCTAGAACGAGTCTGGCCCTATTCTCAGTAGAACCACCGTATCTGTCTGTTCTCTGGTTGGTTCCTGACTGCAAGAACTGATCCAAAGTGTACCCGTTGGCTGAGTGGATCTCCACAAAGTCGAAACCGGCAGAAACGGCATTTCTGGCAGCCTTGACGTATTCCTGCTTGTGGGTTTCAATTTCCTCAAGGGTAAAAGGCCTTAAAAGGTTGTCGCACTCTTCTGCCTCCTTTTTATGCTCCTCATCGAGATACACGGCTGAAGCTGCCAGGTACGGCTTGCTCCTTTTCTTAAGAAGGGAGGCCCGTGCTGTTCTGCCTAAACTCCAGAGCTGAATAGAGATCTTTGATCCATTTTCATGCACCCTGTCTGTGATCTTCTTCCATCCAGCAACTTGTTCCTGAGACCAGATACCGGGAATGTGCTCATACAGCCCACCTTGTTCGGAGATGAAGGTGGCTTCAGTAGTGAGGAGGCCGCCGTTGTTCTTGGATCTTTGCGAGTACTGCTCAAGCATCAGATCGGAAGGAACGTGCTGGTCATTGGCTCTTCCTCTTGTGCTGGGAGCAAATACCAGTCTGTTTTCGAGAGGGTGAGCTCCCAACTGGATAGATCTAAACAGGTTTGTTTCATTCAAGGGTTTTACCATTTTCAAGTCTGGAATTTTGACACTAAGGCTAAGCTTTTATACTCTGTGCATTAATAAGCGCATTTATAAGCATATGCATGATTATTCATTCCATAAAAGCCCCCCTTGGAATGATGGGAATGATAACATTTCAACTGGGGCTGTGTGATGGATTCCTCATTGAGCTATAAGTTGTATTGTACAAGCAGATTTGTTTTAAGAGATGTGATACTGTTGTATGCACGTAGCTACATATTCCTGGAAAAGGACTAAAAATAGATTATGTGAGTTCTTGACATCTTGTGGAAGGGTTCAGAGTGAAGGAGAGATTGATTTAGAGTATGAGTTTCACCAAAGGGAGTATGTAGACGATAATTCGGACCCGAAAATCAGGAAGTTACAGGGGCCGCATTTTGAAAACCTATATAGAGCCTGACAAGATTCAAGAGACACAGAATGAAAGCTTCCACATCAAACTATCAACTATTCTTCAGGCGATTATGGTGAACCGTTGCGAGGAAGGTATTTTACAAAAAACAATAACCGCCGTGCATGATGGTGTATCATGCATGCATGCACGCCGCGGTATGGAAGCTTTCAATTAGGCATGTTGTGGCTATTCGTTTTTCAGTAATCTGCACTATAGCTCTATGAATTTCTGCGTCTCTTCAAGTGAGGTAATGAGTGGGATGTATATAAGACCACAAGAGAGGCGGGTGAAATTGTTTAGGAAAAATACGTGTATTGTACACAATATAGTTCCTAATGCCGGCCTGGAATACATAGGATGAGCTCCTATTTATATTCCAGTCTGTCATAACGTGTCAATAGTAGCCAAGGGATGATATATATGCTATATGTAGATACATCTCACAGAAATAAAATCGTTTCTTTCTATGCATGTCGGTCTTTGGAGTTGAGGGAGTTGTTGAGGGAGAGATGTATGCCAGTTACGGTTTCTTTCTCAATAAACATCTGATAATATAATTTCAAGACTCACAAATCAAATGGATTGCCAAGGGCAAACCGTTTTCTCCACTAGAGATTGATTCTGAATAAATTTATCTATGACAAAGGCCTTAGGATAGCCTCCCTATTGGACAGAAATTGACAAATAAACAAAACATCCCAATACAAGCTAGCCTGACCGCATCGAGAATGCCCTCTCTGCAAACCTGCTAAGCCCCAAGCCGCGTATACCTTATGACATGCTATCTAAAGGTCACCATTCCATGGCACAGGAGGGTAGGTCATGTGATATATAATATGTTCCAATAGACACACAGAAGTGAAAAGAGGAAGACTTTCGGCTTCATTTAAAGACGCAATACTAGGTTTGAAACTCGTCAGAGCAATACAAATGATCGAGCACAAATAATTAGTAGAAAAAATGTATGGATATCATCCTCAACATCCATACATTTTACATAGTTCAATAACCTACATCAGATCAAGGTTATGGGGACTGTGTTCTAAGGTCAGATCTGAATGACGTTTAATAACCCTTATATTCTGGTGAGATGCTAGGAATGAGAGCCATGTATTTCGCTTACTTTGGATGATGTGTGGCTTGAAGCGCTGGTGCTGTCCTATAAGTCTTGAAGAGTCGCCTCGGCCCAGAAATATCAATAGCTCCGAATTACTAAATCTCTAACAAGGGAACCCAGCACACATAGTAATTCTCTACAAGAAAACCTCCTTAAAGGAGTCTTGTTGATAAAACCTGAGGACAAACACAACTTGTCTACTAGTATATACACCACCTGTTGGAATCTGCCAGGTTTCTAAGCCAAAGCAACGGGCATTCTTTGACCCTCTGCGCTCTCCAAAGTCACATCGTCCTTCTGTCCAAACTCCTTGAAGGTACCGTAATGGTAGTTGTGCTGAGCGTAAAAGTTTTGTCTATCGTATGGCGTCAGTTTAAGCCCGGCCTTCAGCCTGTGTACAAGGTCTGGGTTTGAAGTGTAGTACCTAGACGCAGCGATCAAGGTGCGATCATTTGAATCGACATCCTTCTGAATGCGAGGATACCCGTCTTCTCCGTCCGTGAGATACTGGCCAGCTCTGATAATGTTGCCCTTCCAGATCTGGTATGCGAAATCGTTACTGTTCATTCTCTGCTTCAAGTACTCTTCCGGAACATCCAAAATGCCACTCACTCTCGGCTCCACCAAAGACACATAAGCAAGTCTGTTACCGTCTGAAGCCCTCTTTTCCAGTTCCGAAAGAACATACCCCATTTGAACAATCGGATGCGGAGTTCCCTCAGAGCCTGACATGGCCTGAAATTTGGCATACGGAGAAAGACGGATCGCCAATTTGGAAGCACCAACTATTGGAATCAACAGATCCACAATCTCCAAGACAAGTCGCGCTCTGTTCTCAATAGAGCCACC
>JAKTTA010000074.1:0-13652 GCA_030580415.1 Citeromyces nyonsensis
AAATGGTAACGTGGTGGCTGAAGTTTGGACGGTTCTGGTGGGGAAACGGTGTCCACCGCCATGGGTTCCAGTTTTGGGCTTTCGTTCATGTTGTTCATGGAATACTTCATATGAAGGATCTGTTATCGAAGTTACTTGCTTATTGGCCTTGGTTGTGTAACGACCTCCATGTGATACCAGCAGCTAGGTAACAATATCTAAGATGTTTATTTGTACTAAACAGCGACTATTTATAGTTACTAGGAGGTAGGTATACATCAGGTGACCTAACACGTGATAGCTATGTGTCAGCTGATGCTCAATAAGTGTGTCTGAGGTCACCCGATCTTAGGGAATCATAGGAGAACCCGACAGATAAAACTATATACAAATTATTCTTCTAGTCCAATTTAGACCAGGTTTAACCGACCACGGACGGAGATGTAGGACAGATCGGTCGTAACACATGACGTACGTCAATGTTTCTCAGCATCAATAAGGCATTTTGCACTTTTAGTGGCCCACCCACACTAGGCAACGTGAACACCTGTCTGGACATTTTGCTACCTACACATGCCCCGTGCAGATCCCTTTCGTCTTTGGGCGCTGTAAAGTCTTTGAGTAGGTGGAGGCAGCAGCAGCTCGACATCCGGCTTATAATTCCAGTCACCCTCAGGGATTGAACAAATATGGAGCTACGACTGCTACCACTCGGTTTTTGATTTTCTCGTTAGCCATGGCAATTGCTGGAGGAAACAAGGAGCCATCAAAGTATGTTCCAATCGCTGCCAACAGCGTGCGAAAGTAGTTTATTTTAGAACGATAACCGGTCCGCAGAAGAAAACCACATTTAGACAGGCGCCAAACCAGGTTTAAGCTGCCATCAGCATGAAGTTAATTGTAGTTTTCCTCAGCAGAGTGATCAGCAAAGCCATTGATCGAATCCGCCAATTATATAGCTCCGTAGATTTTGTACTAGTTCGCACGTATACCTCCCTCCTTTAATACACGATTTTATGACATGAAGAGAGAATGGCTGTCTATAGGTACTGCCATTATGCGGCTAAGTATCATTGGGGCACGTAAGTATTCGTTCTTCGTAACCTCAGAGGGATAGTATTGGTGTTGTCTCATTATATCATTTATAACAGGGGCTTCCCTTGAAATATATATTCAATCTTCCTGATATTATGATGCATGATGACTGGTTTGAATCATCGGATCTTTTTTTGGGTCGTTTCAGCTTGAGACGAAATTAAACATATTTCTACTCATCTGCATCACTTCGCTTGGCCTTCAGCTCAGTCGTCTTGGCCAGTTTTCTATCTTGCTGCAAGTGTGTCGGTTTCTGATGATCTCGAGTCTTGAAAATTCGGTATTAGTTTATCTACATGTGTTTTCTAGACGTATCGCTGTTCTGACTTGCCATACGATTCAAATTCTCGAGAAAACATTCAGGACTGCTTCAATAGAAAAGAGATCAGATAGAGATTGGAGAAACTTAGATGAATACACGACTTACAATTATGATCCTAGTCATATTTTTCTCAACCTGGTCATCGCATTCAGAGATCGATGTCAATCATGGATTAGACTCCTTTCAAAATGAAAAACAGCTTGAGGATATTTAAGCCTGAAGAGTATTCGTCATTTACTATTCTTGCACCAAACAGTGAGCCTCACACTCTTGATTCAGTTTCAACTCTTGAGAGTTCCAACAGGGTGTAGGGATGGGAAATGTGCATATGTGAGTTTTTCCATCAAACCCCATCAACCGAGTGCTCTTCCTCAACTGCTAAACAATTCATTTGAGAAAAAAAAAATCCTTTAAAATCGTCTCTAAAACTCCCTCGACAACGTTCTTAAAAGATTATTCTCCCTTCCCTCCCTCTTCCCTCTTCCCGCAAATCCGAGGGCTCGTCCGGGTAACCTCCCCACGGGCCAATCCAGATCGCGAAACACAAATCCCCTTAAACCCATACACGTACACAATGGCTCCACCAGCATTCACTGACATCTCCAAAGACTCCAACGATATTCTCGGCAGAGACTTCTACCACCTGGCTCCTGTTGCCATTGACTTCAAATCTACAGCCCCTAACGGAGTAACCTTCTCCACCAAGGGTAAAGCTGCCAACGGTAAAACATCTGCCAACTTGGAGGCAAAGTACTCTGACAAGCCAACTGGACTGACCTTCACCCAGGGCTGGTCTACCGCCAACGCTCTTGACTCCAAGGTGGAATTGGTTGACGCTTTGGCTCCAGGTTTGAAATCCGAAGTTTCCCACTCGGTTGTTCCAGGCGGAGGAAGATCCCTCAAGGCTACCACAACCTATGCTCAAAAGTCTGTCACCGCACGTGCCTTTGTTGACTTGCTTAAAGGTCCAGTTGTTAGTGGAGACGTTGCCGTAGGCCACGATGGCTTCACAGTGGGTGGTGAACTCGCTTACGATGTCAAATCGGCAGCTTTCACAAAGTACTCTGCCGCTATCGGTTACAACACCCCTGTGTACACTGTCTCTTTGACGGCTGCTAACAACTTGCAGTTGTTCTCTGCTGCTTACTACCACAAGGTTTCTCCTGCTGTGCAGGTTGGTGCTAAGGGTACTTTTGACTCCAAGAACACGGGTTCTATCAACCCGGTTGCAGTGGAAGTTGCCACCAAGTACCAGCTCGACAAGACCGCTTTCGTCAAGGCCAAATTGGCTGATTCCGGTATGGCTTCTCTGGCTTACTCCCAAGAGTTGAGACCAGGTGTAAAGTTGGGTCTCGGTGCCGCTTTCGACACCTTGAAGCTTGGTGAGTCGGCTCACAAGTTGGGTCTTTCCTTGTCCTTCTCTGCTTAGGTTTAGTAGGTGTATAGCGATTAAACAAGGCAAGAGGCTGTTTGTAAATCATGGCACACTGCGACGAAGCGTAGCGAGGAGTAGTTTTCTCTAAAAGCTGGATTGTTTCAAGGCTCTATTCGTGTCTTGCGAGGAAGGGTAGCGAAGCATAGCTGCTCTCATCTTTCTAGATGCGTACAATTTCTTGCGACGGATCGAAGCGAGAAGCTTGTCTATCTTTTCGTTAATTTTTCTCTACGCAGGACATAATTTTATTGAAGTATTGTTGGTAGTAATCTAACTGACTGTGATGTTTGTTAAGTGGATTTACAATCAAATCAGTCAATATAAAATTTAGGGAACCCCTAAAACTAGTCGGCTGGTGTAAGGATCTCTCCATAAACATTTCACTATCATTTTTGTTTTGTTTTTTACTAAAAAGTTCCGTTAATTAATATGGCAGAGACTAAAGAGTTTCTGAATGCGACGAATGTATGGAGGTCGTGTACGAAGTAAACGAAAAAGAAAGAGAGCAAATGATTTATTTCTTTAATGAGTTAATTTCATCAATCTCTTGTACTCCGCCATCCGTTGCCTCATGAGTTTTCTTTTGTTACCGTTTTTTGGAGCGATGCGTGAGTAATCAATTTTTGCCGGCCTTAAATCACTGATTTTTCTTACTTCCATCCACAAAAAAAATCCATGTATATGACCAGAACCTCTATCCTGCCATTCCATCCTGAGCCAGTGATCTCGGACGTTTGATGAGAAGTCGGGATGTAAGTGGTTCGAAATCTCGTTCTTCAGGATATCCCATTTACGGTAGAGGTAGTCTGTGGCGATATGGGGAAAGTTACGTAAGTTCTGCCTCCGCTGAAGAAAGCTACGAGCTGTATCCAAGCCTAATTCAAAGGGATATAGTCCTCCATCTACTAAACCCCCTCTCCTAATGTCTTCCCCTTCTCTATCCGGAAAAATGCTTGGAACAAAGGAAGTTGGCTCATCAACCATAAAATCATTCTCTAGCTCTTCATTGTCACCATCATGCTCATTATTGCACTCACCATCAACAAAGCCTTCGGAGGGATTGAGCTCAGTCAGTCGATCTATTACAGATTGGTTTTCTGGAAGGTCCACATTGGATACAATAGTAACATCCCTATAGTAAGGATTGTATAGTTTCAAAAATTGGAGAGCTTTTAGTCCTCTTGTCTTTTGAACTATAAATTTTTTATATCTACGTGGGTCTTTACTATCTGTTTTCCTTACGAGCAGGATGGAAACGTCTTCAGGCAATAGATGTAAATGAGTAGCCAGAGGTACTGAGTTTAGAAAGAAATTGATGACATTGCCCCTGTATTTGTATTGACCTACCCCTTTACCTAGCCACACAGTCAAGAAAGGATTACACCTGGCGATTAAAAGCTGCTCAATAGGGCTCAGCTCATCTATAATTCTACGAAACTCATGAGGTAGTTCACCAGGATCTGCATTGTTTGATTTGTGGAACTTATGCTGAGTATTTTCTTGACGGCATCGAAGACATGAACCATCTCTGCGAACAGCAGCAGTGGAGAAAGTATAAATGATTTCATGATGGAATGACATGGCGTAGATCATAGGATGACTACAAAGAAAGAAGTAACAAAAGGAAATGATGTGAGATTGGGTTGATGAGACTATTCAAGGGACCAGGGTGTTTGGATAGGTTACAAAATCTGCGTTTCGCGAAAACCAACTATTACTGTATACTCCTCCTTCGTCGCAAATATGCAACATAATTATATATCCATCAACGTACTCATGTTGTATTGTAATCAATCAAACAAAAATTCGATACCATGCCAGAGGCCTATTGATTCGATAGAGAAATTGATTAGAATGAATTTTTCAGTCAAAACTTATCCGGTAGCCAATCTCTTCTCTTTCGCATGGTTGAATTAGGAAACGCCTCTAAGATTGCCTTTAAATCCCTCTGACGCGCTCTACTTTATAGTATTTTCCTTCGTCAACAATTCAGAGCCACTGGACCTCGAAATAAGCTAGAAGGCATATGCAATTTGCTGCCTATAATGAGACTTCAAGGGCTATTCGGACTGAATCAACTGCAAGTGCTGCCTCATTGTTCCTTTCTCTAGACTCAATGCTGCCTGAGATTCAAGAAAAGACTAGCATTAAAGCAAAGGTATTCCGGGGATGCTTGGATTCTCCCTCTGCTTTATTCTCCAAAGTAGCTTCTCAGTACTCACCCGACTGCCACATGTCTCGTGATGTCATCTTGTTTCCCAATAAGACCTTGCTCCACAGGTCACTGAATCCAAATATGCTTCAGTCCATTCTGTCACTGTCCACAACAGACCTTCCACTTGATAAAACCATTGCTTTCCCTTTTATCTTGATGGGCGTCTCACTTCAATATCGTGGCAATGTTCAGGCTTTGATTTTCCTAATCCTGTTCAGGCACTCATCATCTCGCCAATGGCATGAAATTAAACTGCTTCCCTGTTTCGTATACCCTAAAGGTGGAGAATTCTTGTCCATGAATGACTTGAACCCAAGGAGACGTTTCTCACTGAAGCAGACACTCTCATGTCGAGAGCTCCAAGAAATCTAACAACGCAGCAGAATGATCTGACCTCACCATCTGAGAATGAGATTCCGCAATTCTGACTAGCTGTCCACTCACGCTTACATCCACGAGCTGGAAGCGGTTGTAAGGGTACATATACTTTGCGAGGTGCCATCCACACATAATGTACAACCTTGAGCATTGCTTAAAATTGGATGATAGTTGGGAAGTGATATTACAGGATGAAGGCACACCAAGCATACTCTAGCCATTTAAAGGAAATGATCCTTTTCGCTTCAGACTATGCTCAGATCTCGGTGCCATTCGTGATCACATAATCGATGATCGTTGCAGCAGTCACTTTGTGGCGGGCCATAAGCGTGTATGGAGACTGCTCATGCGTTTGGTTTGGCATCTCCACTGAAATAGCCGGGCTCATGATTGCACTGTCATCCCTAATCACCTATCTTCTTTGGAAGTGACCGTTATAATGTTTGACATGAGATGCACGATGCTCATATGGATCTAAAAGATTCAGTCATCTCTGAAGATCATCGCAGTCAATGGCCCTATTGAAATCGAACAAAGATGAATGATAATACCAGAAGGCTCACAACTTTTTGTGTGACTTAATATACCATCTTACCAACCTTTATAAGGTGTGGTTAGTTTCTTGCACGGGAGGTTCTCTTCTGGATTGCGCTCGACTGACGTATGTCAAATCCATGGCCCTGTCGATTCGTTATCTCTACAATTACACATTCTTCGGGCAATTATCGAATCAACCTCAGAGACGGAGAAGGAAAGTTATTGCGAAAGTTCCAAAACCATTCAGAAAAGTTTCTCTCAGCCAAGCTGGCACGTTCCCAGCTCGCCGTCAACATAATTCAATCACTTTGATACTCTCTCAAATTCTGACAAAACTAGGTTTCTTTTCATGATCCACAATCAGGGTGGGTCGAAACAGCTCAATAAACTCAATGTCTCCCTCACCTTTGCCGCCTGCAAACTTATCATACTCATCAAAAATACCACTGAAACACCACCCTTGAAGTACTTGACGCATCACACCTACAAGAACCCCGACTCTGTGCTTCCCCTTGTTTGAATGGATTAGAATCGGATAATTATCCTTGTTCACTATCAGATTGAGCGCAGTATTGATAATTTCCGGATCGTTAAACATGTACGGCTCCTCTGAGGATTTCATCTTCAAAAATTGAAAGTTTATGTCCTGAGATCTTATCCATTCATAGTATTCAAAATTGTCTGTCTTATCCCCCAAGTATATAATGGTCTTCAACTTCAACTGGGACAAATGCGCAAAATTTATCGGCTGAGGATGACCCGAGCGGTAAATCCCATTCTCTACAAGTGAAAAATTGATGGGAGGATAGAATTTGGGTTTCTCGTTCAAGATCTTTAAAGAGGTGTGCTGCTGTGATTTCTTCAACTGTTCCAGATCTATCATCGTAGGGTCAGTAGAAGACAGTGCACTGCTTACAGCAGAATTTCCCTGGTGCTTCAAGTCGTCATACTGCTTCAGTTGTCGTATAAGTTGGTTCCCCTGCGAGAGCATTTGTTTTAGCTAAGGCTATATATATGGTGGGTGATTTATATAGTGGAGGGGAGGTTTTATTTTTTGTTGTCCATATATTATTTTTTTCTTGCTTATATGGCTATTGCTATTTGATGTATGACTTTTGAAACATTGTAAGGAGGGGCATAGAAGAGTGTACTATGATAGAGATAAATAGAGCTCCGTTCGACCGCAGGGTAATCATAAGCTGCCAATGATGCACGATATGTTGAATTGGATATTTGATGAGACTGTTTTCTATAATCTTTCAAAACCCTGAATACCATATGGTATCTCCGTCTGGAATTCACGCTCTGAAAGCGATAAGAAGAAAACAGCCATGTAAGCCACGTGCTAGCAGCTGTTTTTCTGACGGAACCAACAACGGTAGATAGCAGATATAAATTACTTGAGCAACCACGTGGTACGATCTTGAATTGATCGGATCCTAAAAGAACTGTTCTTCTATAATGCACCTGTCTTGAGCATAGACTACGACTAAAAACATACACACTGTCGTAAGAGACCCTGATGCCATGTTTTGGGGAAGAGAATGAATGGTGAGAAAAAAAACTTCAGCATTTTCTTGACGTCTCTATATGACCAATCGTGAGAGGATGTTTTTTATCACTGTAAGAGAACACCCAATTACGGTTGACCTTTTTACAAATACCATCTTGCATGGTATCGAGTAATTGGTCGGTTGATTCCAATACAATAATTACTTCTTATATTAATTAATGAAGTTTTTTAGTGAAAAAAACAAACTATTAAAATGCACTTCTTTAATAGTAAGTTCTCATATACAACGTTCTTGGCTTATCTCCTCCTTTTATGAAAACTGAAACTTTCAAAACACAGAACAGAGCCTTTTCCGCAAAGGTTCTAAATCAACTTTATCGGTCAACTCCATGAAGTAATTCACATCTGCAAGAAAATAGTACCATGGTATGCCTACTCAATAAGAACACCTGAATTGTATCTTTCCAGTAGCTTCAGTGGCCCACTCAACGGCCCTGGATTCTTTCGGTACATACGGCTCATGCTCCTTGTAGTTTTTTCTTTCTCTATTGTTGATACCCGGTGTCGATAATGCCATTAATCTTCATAACAACTATAAGTGGCTCAACTCATTTCTTTTATAGTTAAAATGTATGATACCTGGAGGGAGACGCAAGTTCCAGTATGAACTGGGCATTTTCAATTCAAGTGGCATGTTTTTCCTTTCACTATCGAGGCGGATTGGTGTGGGTGACTGAGGACGGCGTATCGGCAGTGCAAATAGAAAAGTCAATTCCGGACTCTCATATCCTACTAGAAGTTAGATCGCGCAAGTACACCGTCATGTAAGCAGGAACAAATAGTTGAATTTACCGCAGGGTTTCCTTATGTATTGGACCGAGCCAGGGAGTATGAGTTTATAAAAAAGGCTGCCTTTAAAAATCAAACAGAGTTCACTTCTCTTACATCCAAAAGGATCAAAACATACTATCTGCAGCCCTCAAGAGGACTATACGTCTGATTTATTCGATGGGCATCTCGAAGAGATAATTCGAGATGAGGCTATTTGAACTGAGAATTTCACGTTCTATCTTGACAGCCAGCTTCTTGCATTGAAATGGAAGCCAATGCCATGTCAGTTTGCATATGAATTACTTAAGTGAGGGTCAACTCAAAGGTTGCCTCTACTGGAGGCAAATTCAAAACCAATTGAGAAGATCTGGTCTTTTTTGAGGGCTGAGATCTAGAAAAGATGTTTAAATTGGATACAAATCCTCTGGTTGAGATTTGGTTCTCCGGAGGTCTTTTTCACAACCAAATATCGATGTCTAGCATGACACATATCTTCCTTCTGCTTAAGCCCAACTTTGAGGGGCAGAAATATCAGAACGTGCATATTTTTCATGCATAACAACCCTACACCAACATGTTTCTTTAGAGTGTGTCGGACTCCTAGGACCCTTACTGTTACCGCATACATCAAAAAATGGCATCACTAAACCTTGCAGAATGCATATTACCTGCAATGATATCCCATGAGAGACTAAATAAAAGTTCGAGACGAAGTCGAAATTAGCAGCGCCGCTTCCTTCGAACCATCTGTTGCTCAAGATAATGTATCAAATACTGCTGCATTCGAGTCTGTTGCTTCAGGTAAATAATCTAGTTTTTCTAGAGGCTGAAAACTATTCTCGAGATATCAATGATTTCAAGAAAGACCACGAATCGGCTGTATCTCTTTATGGTTTCCTCTAAGGATTCTTCGTCAAGGATCACCACCTCTTTAAAAAGGATGCCAGCGGAAAAGGGTGGCTCGGGGGATCGTTGGCCAAATTTGAGCTGCTCAATTTTCTTGGAATATCAGTGTATATCACCTCTGCTCCTCACTCTGTCTTGTCTGGTTTTCAACGTCTTGTGTCGGCTGGCGATCTTTTCAACAATGACAAACCATTTGATTTTTTCTTCCACAATTAGAATCTATCTGTATATGGACTAAAGTTGCAGCCCGATCTTTCTGTCGTCAACTCGGAGGACAAATGCCCTTTATTTATCGTAGAGGTGGGCTGGAAGGGGACTAGATTGGATCTGACGAGAGAAAATCTGCAAAACTTGATTGACAGCGCAAACGGGAAAATAAGAGCCGGAATGCTCATCTGGTATTCAACTGCAGAAGGCTGATTGTTGAAGTTTGACCTCATATCGGCCTACCGGCTATATGCGAAGAGCTAAACAGAGGACTAAAAAACCGGTCGCTCCATAGGCCGATGAGGGCTGGTGTTGTATATCATCTCTCATGGGTGAGGATGTGCCCCATCATTCAGCTCTACGTATAATCAATGTTTATTCTTGCGTAGAGTCTTTGCGTGGGTTATACTTCCTGACAGAAATGCATAGATAAGAGATATTAATCGGCTAATATGACACGGCACTATGCATATAGCATATCAATGAGAATTGGAATCAGGACGTCTGTGACTGCATAAGGAAACAACATCCCTCCATCCAGGCATACAAGATCAATATGAGATTTATGCAAATACGTGAGAGTACGCTGTAAATGTGGAAGGACATACGAGATATTTACCGAAGATACAACCAAGGACGCTACGCGGAATCCAATCAGACGACCGCTCTCCGGCTGTTTATATTGAATTCTTATTTACACCTACGTAAAGCCTTTATTCTCGGTTGTAACAGTAGTAAGAACAGTTCCTCTGGCGGATCTAAGGCATCAGTGAGTCGGCCCAGCAGCTGCGGCTGGCTCTCGTCTTCATAAAAAGGAAAAGAAACTAGCCAGAGAGGCCGCTAATGGGAACGCCATAGGTAATGTTCAGGTACTCGACACAATCGTCTAATGTCATGTTAGTAAAATGGTTGACAAAAACTCGTCTCTGTTGCCAAAAAGTCTTTGATCTGATGTAAACTACTTGTCTGAGCAATTCTATCACCTACATCCATGTGAAATACAAGTTGAAGGGGACTCCAAAGAGATGATCAAATGCGCTTAATATTGTGCAAAAAGTTTTCATAAGGAAACCATTCTAAAACAGCTCAAATCACAAAACTACACTCATAATTAATCAAAATACATAAAATACACTCGTTAATCATACAATCATAGAGCTTCCTGCAGAGCAACCATTCTGTGGATGCTATTTCCTGTGTTATCTGGGTGCTGGACGGGGGCATCATCCGGTCCACCGGGAGCAGCTCTTTCGATTTCACCGCTGCTTGGCATAAAGATAACCTTTGCGTTAGAGTTCTTGGCCATACTTTGCATGGCATCCAAGTATCTGATTTGCATAGCTGGTTTAGAGGCCAAAATATCGGCAGCCTTTCTCATGAGCTTGGCAGACTCAACTTCCGCCTTGGCGGTGATGATCTTTGACTCACCAATTCTCTTTGCCTCTGCAGCCATAGACAAAGACTGCGAAACTTGGGTAGAGAGTTGTAGATCTTTAATCAGAATACTCTCCACGTGCACACCCCAGTTGTCTGAGGTTTCCGCAATGATTTCCTGAATGGACTCTGCAATCTCCTCTCTCTTTTCGATGACATCCTGCAAGTTACGTGCACCTACAACCTGTCTCAAGGTAGTTTGAGTTCTCTCGTTGAGGGCATTGGCAACATTCTCGATACTGAAGTAGGCCTTTTGCGGCTCAACCACATTGTAGTACAATACTGAAGTCAGGGCCACGTTGACGTTATCCTTTGTCATACAGTTTTGCTGTGGGATCTCAATGATCTTGATTTTCACAGATACTTTGTGGAGCTTTTCGGAAAAGATGTTGATCTTGACCAATCCAGGGTCTACGGCTTTGTAGAGCTCTCCAAATTTGGTCACCAGACCAACGCTTCCTTGGTCAACAGACTTGTAAGGGTTCGGGCAGCAGAAACAGCACGGGATCATACCTAGGGTTCCGAAGAAATTTCCAAATCCGTCAACGAGCGAGCCGTATGTACCCTTGCTGGGAGTTTCCCACTCAAAGGCAAACGGGATTTGCATGTCCTTCTTTGAGGCTGGCTGGCGAGTAATGATTGGCTGGGGCTTTTGGATGGTGGATTGATCCATGGTGGAGGCTTGATTTAATGGTTCTGTCATTGTGTGGAGGAAAGATAAGGGGGTTCCATGTGCCTCTTATATATGCGCAGTGCAGAATCTGTATATGCATATGCATGCATTGATTAGGTAATCGCCAAGTAACGATGTGAAATACCGTTGAAAAACGGAGAGATTCTCGGAAAAGGGCAATCTCCTTCAATTGCAAATTGTTCAAGTGGTTCTTTTAGATTTAAAGAATTGGCTGAATGAGAAGCTGTTTTGCGATAGATACACTGCGCCATGGTCATGCATGCACCACCACCACTACTCAGCCTAATAAATGCGGCTGACAAAATGGTGTCTGGGTGTGCAGATGATAGTGATAGTTTAGTGGGAGAAGAGGCTGTGGTGACGCAATGTCTTTGATAAGGGATTGTCTATATTAGAAGTCATGGCGTGATCTTGTTTGAGCTGTGATACAAAAGACGAAGAACTGAGGAGGTTGTAACCAGGATCAGATCTCTTGTTTATTACCTTCATCATTGACAGTGGTACGCTAGAGGTATTATGATAGACCAAGATTTGAATTTCAGCTATTGTGTACCGTAGGAACCTTTTTCGTCTGACTCTGGAGCCGTCAAGTGAGAACATCAGATGTGTTCACTTGAAGTACGGTTCTGGGTTATGTGAGCATTTGACGCGAATGATTAGGTTCACAGAGCTTTTCATGGAAGCATGAGAACGAGCATATTAATAACTTTAGACTGAGAAGTGGTTGGATCTGTGGTGTAGATGGCCTGAAGGTAAATTGTATAGTATACTGCGTGAGCTCACCCAAGCAAGCTGCTACTGATTCTGTTGGCAAATAAATTCACACACCTCTCGCTCTTGCTGCAGGTTGATGTGCGAACCTGACGGTGGGATGCCACAGCTTGAAACAAAGGCATTTTTAGCTTGGAGGGACGTCACCTTCAAGTAACTAAACAAAGCTTGGTACCTCTTTTTGTGCTGATTTTTTCCATGGTGATTGATTTCAGACTGGCTATGGACTCAGAAGATGGTGGCATCTGCAAATCAATACTGAATCAAACATAGAGAGACCATGATATTCAGCGGTGTCTATTGCGACGAATGGCATGATTAGACAATGCTGTATTTCATTACAAACAATGAGTATCCCTTTTGAAACTATTCCCAGAAGGTGAATCACTTTAGATCCTGAAGGTTGACATTCACTTTGGAAAGGACAGAGCTATCAGTTCGATGATCAGGGAAGAGAAGCTCACTTGAAGTAAAAGCTGTATGATGCGACTTTAGTGGAAGCCTTCGACTGCTGGAGATCATTGCCCGTCTACTTGAACTCATCTGTTGGTCGAGGAATGTTTCAGCAACAGCCGCGCTTCCATGCAGCCTCGCATCAAGCTCAAGTGTTGGGAAACCTATCCCGCACAATCATTGATAGACTTCGGGCCACGGAAACAAAATGCTTCAGTCAAAGGTGGCAGCCAGCCATTTTACACCAGTCCTTGCAGAAGGCACGTAAGTAGAGTACTATACCATCGAAATACCCGAGGTGAGAAAGATTGGCGGTGAGCTGTCTGCATCAATTTCCGAGGGTTTGGTAGACAGGCATCTAGCGTGTTAGAGCTCTGATCGTGATTCCGTGAAGCGTTCTTGAGCCTTCTTGTGGACATTTAGCTTCCGTAAAAACTCTCACGTCCTTCCGCATTTACCGCATTCTATCACGTAGCATTGATATCATCTGCATTGATAGAATGTCATATTTGCGACGAAGCGTAAGCTGAGAAGCTAAATTTATTCCGCAGCTAAAAGCATGTAAGGATGCGTTTGTCACGCAGATTGTGTCACGCATCCAGACACCTTGGTGCCTTGAATAGTTTCAAGAACTCAATCTCACAACATTTCTCTTTGTTACTTCATTCTTTGTCATCATCCTATGATCTACACCATGTTATCCCATCAAGTAATCATTTATAGTTTCTCGAATGCTGCATGCTCCACTCGATAATGTACATATGTGTGTAACCTCTACTTCGCGTAATGGTGAACTTTTTCCAGAACGCGAAATCATTCACCTCAACTGTCGACACTAAACTTGGTAACTACTTTCCCCTGTTCCTTTTCATTTCTTATTTT
>JAKTTA010000075.1:0-12750 GCA_030580415.1 Citeromyces nyonsensis
GAGAACCAAGGGGAGAACCAAGGGGAGAACCAAGGGGAGAACCAAGGGGAGAACCAAGGAGAGAACCAAGGGGAGAACGAAGGGGAAATGAACTTTCAAAACCCAACCTCCCTTGGCGAAATCAACATCGAACAACCCAGCATGATGGCGTGCACTTTGAAAGAATACCAGGTCAAAGGGCTCAACTGGCTGGCAAACCTGTACGACCAGGGAATCAACGGAATTCTGGCTGACGAGATGGGACTGGGGAAAACAGTACAGAGTATTAGTGTTTTGGCTTACTTAGCCGAGTCCCAGAACATCTGGGGGCCCTTTCTCGTTGTTACTCCAGCCTCTACCCTCCACAACTGGCAGCAGGAGATTTCCAAGTTTGTGCCGCAGTTCAAAGTGCTTCCCTACTGGGGAAACGCCAAGGACCGCAAAGTTTTGCGGAAATTCTGGGACCGTAAAAACATTGTCTACGACAGAGACTCTCCGTTTCATGTTCTTGTCACTTCGTACCAGCTGATTGTGGCTGACGCGCAGTATTTCCAGCGCATCAAGTGGCAGTACATGATTCTGGACGAGGCGCAGGCCATCAAATCCTCCGCCTCGTCTCGCTGGAAGTCTCTCCTCCAATTGCAGTGTCGCAATAGGCTTCTGCTGACAGGCACCCCGATCCAGAACTCGATGCAGGAGCTGTGGGCGTTGCTGCATTTCATCATGCCTTCTCTTTTCGACTCCCACGACGAGTTTAGTGAGTGGTTTTCAAAGGATATCGAGTCCCACGCGCAGTCAAACACTCAGCTTAACGAACAGCAGCTCACAAGACTGCACATGATTCTAAAACCCTTCATGCTTCGGAGAATAAAGAAAAACGTCCAAAGCGAACTGGGCGATAAAGTGGAAATTGACGTTTTCTGTTCCCTAACCTCCAGACAAAAGAAACTCTACCAGATGGTGAAGAGTCAGATTTCTATGCTGGATATTCTGCAGGAGTCGGAATCGGACTCTCTTACAAACTTGGTGATGCAGTTCCGTAAGGTTTGCAACCACCCAGACCTGTTTGAAAGAGCAGACACGCAGTCTGCCTTCTGTATGTGTTCTTTTGCCGAAACGGGATCGTTTTTGAGGGAGCAGGATCTTCAGTTGAGTTATTCCTGCCGGAACCTGATTTCGTTCCATGTTCCCAAACCTGTTTTCGAAATGGAGCATTCCTCCTCCTCCCTCCCTGCTTTTTCCATTTACCATCCTTCAAATGTGGCTAAAAGTGAAGCATTTTCATGGCACAGAATGGCAGGTGTGTCTCCGTCTGATATCTACAGGTCCTCTTCGGTTCCCCTTCTGCGCAAAGCCATTCGCAGTAAATACTCTCGTCCTGCAAGGGGAGAACTTGTTCTTCCCACACAGTCCTTTGGAGAGGAGTTACGGGAACTCCACTCGGTCCAGTACAACTCGTTCCAGAAGATGTACATGAATGCCAGCGAGCAGTGCTACTTTGCCAAGGCTAGTGCTCCCCCGGTGGAAGTTGACTGTCACAGCCAGAGGTTCCAGATTGCCCTGCAGAATTGCCTGTTTGACCGAGAGATTGCCACGGCACTCTGTCCGCTTTCCCTCAACACTCAGTACGAGCTTTTAAAGAATAGCGTTCCGGTTTCGCTGTGGCCTCCTTCAGAGATGGATCCTCCTCGTGTAAAGAGTTCCCTCTCCACCATTCGACTGCCCTCCATGAAGCGTTTCATCATTGAGTCGTGTAAGCTGGCCAAGCTGACGGAGCTTTTGGCTGACCTAAAGAGGAACGGCCACAAAGTGCTGATCTACTTTCAGATGACAAAGATGATGGACCTCATGGAGGAATTTCTCACTTTCAAGCAGTACAAGTACATTCGTCTTGACGGTTCTTCGAAACTGAATGACAGAAGAGACTTGGTTCACGACTGGCAGACTCGTCCGGATCTTTTCGTGTTTCTGTTATCCACCAGAGCCGGTGGGCTGGGAATCAATCTGACGGCGGCTGATACTGTTATTTTCTACGATTCCGACTGGAACCCTACTATTGATTCTCAGGCAATGGATAGAGCCCATCGTTTGGGACAGACCCGTCAGGTGACGGTTTATAGGTTGTTGGTGAAGGGAACCATTGAGGAGAGGATGAGAGACCGGGCAAAGCAGAAGGAGCATGTTCAGCAGGTTGTGATGGAGGGAAAAGCGGTGGAGAAAGAGACAGCGGCTAGTAAGCGGAAGGATATGGCGATGTTGTTGATGGATGATGAGTAGGTGACGACGCCCGAACACTGAAGCGAAGCATAAGTGTGAGAGTCTAGGCGGTGATCAGACAATGTGCTGAGTTTATATCTGCAAAGATTTCAAACTGTGAGAAGTGATCTTGCCACGTCCTCGCACCACAATCCTTTGGAGTGAGGCCCTTTTTCAAGTCTTTCCAGCATCTGACAGACTCGATGTGACGACACCATTCTTAGGCAGTCGCGACAAGGCGATGCGGAGGAGAGTTTACCCTTTCAAGCCTTTTGCATCCAAGCAGAGATATATTGAGGCAAAGGCAAGAAAAGAGTCTTCTGCAGGTCTTGAAGCGGGGTCGGTAGTGATATCTTTCGAGATCACAATGTACATCAGGTCTTGCATGGGATTAAAGGAATCTCTAGAAGTTGTGTAGGGAATTAAGAGCTGCAAGAAATGGGATATGCTTGGAGTAGTCAAGGCAATGAAGTGGAAAGGGTTAAATGAGTCTCTTGTGAGGTGTGCCTCCGGTGCCTCCTATGATCCTATACCGTACCCTTTGTCACTAGAGCCTGCCACCATACATCCTTCATTTCATAAGCTGGCTCCGTCTGTGTCATGACACAGGAAACATCAGATACACAAAACCAGGGACCCGATGCTTTGCTTTGTTGGAGTGTGATTCGTTTGGCGATTCATTAAACTCACACGTCATGCTATGTTGAATGAAATCTTCCAAAATCTCAAAGCCACCAGGGACACGCTGTATGGAAACCTGTTCGAGTTGAAAAGAGAGTGCGGTCTAACACTTACAAGCATCTCTGCAGTGGACAGACTTCAAGCTGAGGTCAATACTATGTGTGAAATATCTCAGCTGGATATATCCCCACAAATTATTATGGTGAAAGAGGCAAATCCACGCAATTTACCAATGGTACTGGGCTATATGAATAAGAACTACCAAGACACCGCTGCCGTCTTTCGTGAGTGGAAACTTGTTTTTTCTCAAATGCAGCCCAGAACCAATCATAGTCGTAAGAGGCGTTGCACATGCTGAAGAAAGATTATTTGCGTCTTTATATCTGATCACCCGTCTCAGCTCTGCTACAAGTGCAAATGTATACATTGTTACTCCCTTTTTCAGAATTTTGGTGGTCAACAATCAAATTGAATGGTACATCAAGTTGGCGGAAGGCCGAATTGGCTGTCAAACGTACTACTTGTAGTTTACGTCAACTCACCTACATTGTTAGCATCAATATATTCTAAAAATCTGATCACAGTAGTCCCAAAAAGATCTGATCAGCTTGATCTACATTAGATTCGCTCCAAAGATGCTCCAACGATGGACAGATGAATCTGGATGGCGTGAGGATGCAGACGAAACATGTGTTTACAGTTTCCGCATCAAGATATGGCTTTTTCTGATTACATCTCAAGAAAAAATAGCCGGGTGAAGACGTCAGAAATTGTTAATAGATGGTGTAAGGGTGATAAACAAGCTCCACCCGTGCATCCTAACATCCTTACGGAGTAGTGTGCCCATCTTTTGAAAAAAACGCTTCTCAATTTACTCTTCGTCAAGTAGCTCATCCTATGTACTCCAGGCCGTGTGTGAGGATGGTGTGAGGCTGTGTGCAATATTTTTCCTGTGAAAACCACGGTGAAGACCACGGCAGAGTCATCTGGGAAAAGGTAATTATCCTAAGTTTCACACCAGCATCTAAGTAACAATATCTGACCAGTCTGACACTATAAAGCTTTCATGCTTAGGTAGTGAGGTTGGTAACTGTCGTCTGGTTTGAGTATTTCTGAGAAATGTGAGGAACGAAAACGTGTTTCGTTCTTCGAACTGGAGTAACTCTGTAGCAAATACCCGGGCGAGATCAAATTTCATAGTTCCATTCATTTAATGTCATCAGATCGACATCGTATGACTCAGTTACAGAAATACACCAACTTTGGGCGAATTGCATAAACTTACGCAGAAGTCAGTGGAGCAACATTCAGCTCAGGACGCATTAGTAGTCTCTAAGATTACACATCAGGTGACCATTGGTATAACTGCAGCAGTCGAAGAAACTATCACTGGAGTTTCATGTGAAAGGTAATAAGATGCCATCAGAAGTTGCCTACCAAAGATATGAACCTCGTCTGTCGTGTGAGTAAATCCTCCTCATATTCTCAACTACCTTTTATATGGAGAGAGCCATCAGATGCTTCCGTACAACGATGCAGGCTGATTTAGTTTACACATAAATCACAATCCAACACTGTAAAGCCAGGTGATGTTGAGAAAAGACAACGGAGCTACGAGCCAAATGACATCCACACACCTGGCGCCATTCAAGCTTGGGACCACACTACCAGAATTGATAACCTTACTAGTGCCTGTCTCAAGTGGGAAAAGTCATAAGGTAACTAGGAGGTATCACTCAGATCGCCATCGGCTTCAAGTTGCTGTATCCAAGCCAATATTCATCATAGAAAATATTACAATGTGGCATCTACTGTAAAGCGAGTTGTACCATCGAAATATCAATCCACTTTAAAACTTTCCCAACAAATCAAGGAGAAAAAGCTACATCAAACACTTAATATAACAAAACAATTTATTTCAAAACTTATTTCTTAGCTTCATCCTTACCAGAGGAGAAGGCATCGGCAGCACGCTGGGTGGTGGACTTCTCCTCGTTTGGTTGAGCCTTACCAGCAAGCTTGTCGTATTGGTCAGTGACAAACTCCTTGGCTTGTTCACCATAAGACTTTTCAGATTGAGGCTTGGCTCCCTCAGACAACTTGTCGCTAAATCCTTTTCTTCCTGCGTCAGACATTTTTCGATAGAGAATCCAGCTGGGCAATTGACTCTTTATATAGTGGGAATTAAGCGCCCATAGCAATATTACTACTGTACTAGCAATAACCACAACCCTGTGAAAGTGGGAGCAATGCATAGTGACAAAGGGAGAAGGTTTAACCGAGGTTATGCACAACCCCCGCGCGGATGGGCATCCTTGCATCTTCACGGCTGTACAGCGTCATCATCATGGGGCTTTATACGTCATCAAGATCTCAATTGCCATTCCGGTATGGAATCTGTTTTCCTTGCTTTCTGCCATGCCGGAATTCCGTCATCATCTTTGCCTTTGAGAATGTCATTTGCAGAAGGTACGGATGTAGTTGGAGGTACTTTTCTTAATTTTGACGAAACGTCATTATTCTTTTGGGTTTCTTCGTTTGGTTTTTCATTTTTTTCTCTTTCTTCTTCTCCTTGCTCCTTTCCCTCTTTGTCGAATCCTGCCCTTTTAGAATCTCCCGCCAATCTCTCCACCTCATGCTCAATCTTGGTCAACTCATCAATAACACTGGTGCGAACCCCGTTCAAGTTGCTCACCATTGTATGCTTCAAACCCTCCAGCTCCATCTTCAGATTTTTCAGACTCTGCTCGTTTTGCTCGTTTTTCTCGTTTGTTTTGGCAATAATCTCGCCGATATCATTCAAAGTGTCATCAATCTTGCTGGACCGCTCCTCCTGCTTTCGAAGAAACTCAGTCTGCCTCGCATCGTACTCCTTCAAGAAATTCTCCACTCGCGAAAACTCGCGAGAAATTTCTTCCTTGTCCTTTTCAAGTTCAGACTTTTCCGGAGGAATGACATACGGAATTATATAGTTCTTCATCACCGCATACAACCCGTACCCTAGTCCAACAGTAGCAGTAGTCATGGCAAGAATATCCTTCCAGCCCCGATAGGGAATAGTAGGAGGCCCGTGGTAGAAATCCATCGCAGAACCCGGTGCCAGTGCCGGTGCCGGGCCGGTACCGGCGCCAGCCGCTATTACTCCATTCTGACTTTTCGCCAAAGCTTCCTGAATTTCACCATCGTCTAGCCCCTTTTGCTGCAAAAATTCAATTTTACTCGTCAACGAAGAACTCCCAGCCTCTCTGCTTGAGAGAAACTCTACAGCATTTTGTACCAACTCTTGTCTTGTCATGATGGTGTATGGATGCAGCCTGTTTTTCCGCATGAATACCAAAGGGTTGAAAGTCGATACATCTTCGGCTGAAATTCATGTTTTCCTCTTTAATGTCGACGACGAGTGTATATACAACGATTTTTACTTTGAGCTACTTCTGAGACTGCTTCCTCTCAGACAGCAGAATAAGATCCTCAGTCTTCGGGCTACCAGACAGGCCCAAACGGCGAAAATTGTAAATGCCGTGGCCTTGAAGTATGTGCTCTTTTCACTTTCTTATCTAGATACATTGGAAGCTGAAATAAAAAGAGGGCCTTTTGGCAAACCTTACATCAACGATCCGGTGGAGTTCAACATCTCCGATGAGGGATCGTGGGTTGCTCTTGCCATCAGCTGGCACGGCCCAATGGGAATAGACCTAGCAGATACACAAACTGTTCGAGATTTCAACCTCTCCCCGAAGGAATTTGTGAAGGATTTCCGAGACATATTCACCAAGAGTGAAGTGTCACACGTTATGAGAACTCTCCCTCCTGGCAGAGAGTATACCTTTTTGTCACAATACTGGGCTTTCAAAGAGTCGGCTAGTAAACTTACAGGTTTTGGACTTTATAAACCGCTTTCCAGCTATGAGTCGCATCTGCCGGATCTTGAACAGTATAAGGCTAGCTTCCGCAACCATTTGGATGGAGGAATTGGGTTTATCAACCAGTTTGTTGTGGCAGGATCCATACTTTGCAGTGTTGCATCGTCAAATGATATGGATGTGGTGGTTCATAGAATTTCGCTAAAGAGTGTGATTGATTTTGCAAAAGAGTCAGACCAGGTGATTCTTTGAGATTGGAGGAGGATCCACAGGATGAGATTCACTGCTTGATGCACGTCAGTGATGTGCTTCTCCTCTGAACTGTATAGCTTATTCTACAGACCAACAGAGTGGACGTCTTTTCCAGGAGGGCACTCATCGAGGGGCATTCCATTGTGGAAAGACGTCAAACGTAAAAGGTTGAAAACTGTTGGAGAAGTTGTTTCCTCCAGCGAGTTGTCTTTCTTTACATCTCAGCCAAGACTCTGAGAAGCCTCATTATGATGGAGTGGCGTTGTCGCATATCCCTGAGCAGGGCCATGGGAGGTACCAAGCGATACATAATCAGAGGTTGCACTGTGTCAGCTCAAAATGACGACTCGTTACAGTTGAATAAGTATCCTTCCAGACTCAGAAATGGACATAGTCAGAATGGAATTGGTTTATCTGAGTCCGTCAAAGGTAAAAATGATAGAGACTTACATGCCGACTTTTATCCCTTTGGAGGATCCCACTCTGACCGAATCCTGATTGGTTCAGTTATTTTGTGGCAACAGAAGCGAGGAGGAACCGAGGGTCCTAGCCTTTGGTGACTAATCGTTCCTTGACCCTCTGACTAAAACAGACCACCAAGAATTATCAACCAAACAGCTTTACGTCTTCCCCATGCGCTTGTGACAAATTCATTTCAGAATTTTTGAATATTCTGCCCGACGTGCTTTCAAGAGGCGAATCCATTGCATCATTGACCAGTGGCAGAAACATAGAGACTACCGAGGTATTATTTGTCCCCCCGAACTAGACAGCTTTAAAACTCCCTCTTTTCTGAAATGTCATGACGCTGTAGGAGATTTAACTCGGAAGAAGCGAGAATAGAACAGTCATGCAAACAATTCTGACCTCAGTGATGTAAGTGATTGAGTTCTACTTGCAAAAGATTATCATGTTGAATATCATGTTGAATCGAAGAACATTTAATTGGCAGGTGCTCTCATTTTATCTTTGGTCGGATGAGAAGAGACAATAGACTGCTGTATTATAGCGGGAATGGATTATTTCATGCAGCAAAGTCTGTTGAGTATGCTGGCATACCCTGTGTCGCAGCTGGATATCACCGTGTTTGCCATATTGATCTGACGGGTCCGTCTAACTGATAGGTTGGTTTGCCTTTTTTAAGAGTTCTCCATGTAAAATATCTTTTCATTTCGATTCAGGCACACAAACCTTAACTGACGACCGAGCGTATGGGAGAGCTCACCGAAGGCCGCAGGGTTAGAGGTGATATGGGCTAATAGATAATCTTTTGAAACTCATCAAAGAATCACCACCGATCCACTCCACTGAACAGTGAAACTTCTGATAGTGAAGGGAGGTAAAATAGGCTACTAGTTTTGGTTCAAACATTCATCCATCTTTGAAAATTGTCAGATATGCCCTCTTGTGGTATTGAGAGACAATTCCTTGATTAAACAACTGGTTAGTTTTCAAAGCTCTTTAATCTAGGCAGTCAACCGGTTGATGGAACAACTACTTTCTCAGTGCCATCTTCCTAGAATAGCTGTACATGGTGCCCATCACCATGCACTTGTGTCAGGTTTAATCCCCCTAGATGGTCAGTCTGATCTGCTGTGGGAAATATCGACAGCCATATGCAGTTTTACTACAATCAGATCAAGTTCTGCTGACCAGTTTCTGTTAAACAAATGCAAATATGAGTATCATTCCATCAACTTCTCTCTTTCTTGCAAAGATTAGACAGTTTCTTTCTGTAAACAGAAGCAAAATGATCCGGGGCTGATTACCAATATTCAGCCACCAGCAATAGAAGAAAGTCAAATTTTTCTATTAAAAATTTTACAATTCACATAAGGAATGAAAAAAAATAGTCAAACTGCCTCAATTGTTTCTGCCTGTCTATGTAGGAGAAAGAAAAATGAAAAAAAAAAAAAAAAAAAACATCACCTCATCATCTAATTACCTACAACCTGCCTTATCTTTTTTCCTCCACATGAAAATTCCATTAGAATCAAGATATAAAATAACAATACATTCCTGTTGTTCTTCTGTTGTCTCTTTGAGACGCATCAAGACTTTTCAAAAAATCTCAAAAAACACTCAATTATACTTGATTACCACACGACCTGAAATGCCAAATGACAAATCTTCAACTCACTTAATAGCGGGTTTCACCGGCGGACTTGCATCTGCCGTTTCGCTGCAACCGCTTGATCTTCTCAAAACAAGACGACAGCAGACTGTAGGGCTCAGTATCGCATCCACGATACGATCTCAGCCGATTCTTTCCCTTTGGAGGGGAACCGTTCCATCTGCATTGAGAACTTCTGTTGGAAGCGGACTTTATTTGACGTTACTCAATTCCACACGAAGTTATATATCCTTCCGTCAAAATGGCGTTAATCTCGAGAATTCAAGCTCAAAACTGCCTAGACTCTCTTCCACTCTGAATCTGGCAACCGGCAGTTTTGCCCGAGCCACTGTAGGATTTATCACAATGCCAATAACAATAATAAAAGTGAGATACGAGTCTAGCATATACAGTTATTCATCTTTAATAGAAGCTACTCGGCATATAGCGAAAACAGAAGGTGTTCGAGGAGTTTTCAGCGGATTCGGTGCTACAACTTTGAGAGATGCTCCATACGCAGGTCTGTATGTTTTGTTTTACGAAAAGATGAAGTACGGACTGTCCAATGCATTTTCGCAAGGAGATAAAGGATTGTATAGCTTTAAAAAGTCAACAATGATAAACCTTACTTCAGCCGTGGTTTCCTCCTCCATCTCTACAGCTTTGACAGCTCCCTTTGATACGGTCAAGACGAGAATGCAACTGGAGCCGAAGAAGTTTGCAAAATTCCAGAAAACCGTGTTGTACATGCTGCGCAACGAGAGGTCTAGACTCTTTGATGGACTCTCGCTGCGTCTGATCAGAAAAGGGTGCAGTGCGGGAATTGCATGGTGTATATACGAGGAATTGATAAAGTACTTTTAGTTCCATTCTAGTTGTTGTAGAAACTCAACAGACCGGTTTGACAGAACAAGCTCGCTGTTGAAGTTGTTATCCAGCATGGATAAAGTTGCCAGACTCAGGAAAGTGTGGTACGGATCTGGCTGTGACTCTTGGGCCGTTTTGGTGAACCCTCCCACCATCTTATTCTGACAATCTTGAAGTAAAAACCGTTTCACCGCTTCAGTGTCAGCCTCAGTGTTGAACAACTTCAACGAGCCAACCGCCCAGAAACAGTAACACGAGTCGCTCGGTTTGTTCAACCGACCATTAAACCCTCCGTCACCTTCAGCCTGACGATGTAGTAACCAGTCTACAGTTTTATCCCAGTTTTTGCCCTCCAGTCTACCGATCAAGGACAAAGCCGTGAGTCCACAAAACGTGAGACCAGCATGGGATTCACCCAGTTTGGAGCCACTCAACCCTCCATCGTAAGCCACTGTGGAGTGGATATACCGCTCCAGTTTGTCGAGATCGATGTCTATACCGCAAGGTGGGGGTTCAGAAAAGTACAAAATCTTCCGTATAGAAGCGGCTATCAAACAGTAACGCAGGTCAGAGTCACCAAAGGGGGTTCCTTCACCATCCACAAACGGTCTGAAAGATCCATCTTGTGCCTGGCATGAAATAACGTACTCCATCAGCGCCTTCCTGTTGATACTCTTTGTTATGTCCTCATCAAGAGTGAGCAGAACAGAAAGCGCAAAGAAAGTGGCAGAAAGATTGGGAGGATCATATTGGCTGGATTCTAACGTATATATAAGCGACCCACGAAATCCACGTTTACTTGCATGAAGATGCCTGTAAATGTGGTTGATGCAGACTTTTTTCTTGGGCATATCTTCTAAAAGACTTATACCACAGACGCAGAAGTATAAAATCGCCATACCATTCGAGTCAAGGTCCTCTAGCGATGAGGGAATGACATCAAGAAACCGTTCGAGGAATCGAACGTGCTTTGAAGATTCCATCCAGACATCCCCTGAAGTGCCACACTGATGTCATTAGCATAAACCTTGGAGGAGCCATATCCGTCTTTTTATTTGTAAGTGCAAAGTAGTTTAAAGTATTTGTGCAGTGGATGATTCTCTGGTGTAGATAGTTTCAACTCATTGCCCTATGCTGAAATATCATCGCCTGCCAGGGCGGCCATGCTCAGTTTTTGACCAGTCCAGAGGATGGTGTAGCATGTGTAATTAAAGTGTAGGTAGAAACGGTAATAGGGAGCTGTGCTGCTGTAAAACGTGTTCTTACACCTTTGGAGAGATGCAACAGAGACTATCATCGAGTCTGGCGAGTTACGAAAGAGAAGCAGAGACCATGAAGGATGTCGATTGGTGGGAAGTTGAAGATATTATAAACCCTTACTTACATTTTACGAAGGTGCCAGAGAGGGAAGCTGAACGAAGACCACTCAGCGGAGAGTGAGTCTAAGCTCACTCTTGCCTCCATAGAGAAGTCCGGTTTTATTGCCGCTCTGGTTATGCAGTAGAAGGTAGAAGACTGGCTAAATTCTTATGACAAGAGGAGTAAAAGACTTCTTATACAGAAGGCAGCTTCGGAGCTGATACTGCTAAAGTCTGAAGTGATACCAAACCACCTACGGGTGTTTTTGTGAGATGTATCTATATATAGCATATATATCATCCCTTGTCTACTATTGACACGTTATGACAAACTGGAATATAAATAGGAGCTCATCCTATGTATTCCAGGCCGACGTTTGGGACTATATTGTGTACAATACACGTATTTTTCATAGATAGTTTTCACTCACAAACAAGTGCGATATCATTAATACTCATTGTTATCTGATGACGACTTTGGCTGTGATCCTGGCAAGACTATATAATAGTTGTCGCGCTCATGCCGTATACCGCATTCAAGGTCAAGGCTAGGAATATTGGCACAATGAAACTAGGCAAATACGGCGAGGCGCACTGATACTGCATGTCCTGAGAATTGAGCTTGGAAAACTCAATCATCAACCAATCGTATGAACACTGCGTTGAATGTTCCGGTCTAGAAAGTTTTCTGATTGGCTTTTTAAAAGGTGCATTCAACGGCTCTCGCAGACGACAATTGGTCACGGAATTACCACAAAGCTAACTGAGGCCTGAACTATATCATAAGTCGAGGAAAGGATTCCAAACACTAATGGCGATCAAGAGCTAGAACAGGCTCATAATGATACAACGTAGTTGGTGGAAATGACCGAGCTTTCAGTCCCTTCTTTTCAATCCTTGCCCTATGACTGGGTTCAACACATAAGAAAACTGGAAAAAGGGCCTTGCCTTCCGCCTTTTTCCTTGTTTCCTGAAGGCTGATCGAAAAAGGTTAGGAATGGCAAATACATGACGAGACTTCAGATCAACCTAAAACGGAGGTGTATGGCCAAAGAGTCTGTTAGTGTAATATGGGGAAACATGCTACTAACCCAGTCACGGTGTAGAATCCTTGGAATTTTCCGGCCAACGAAAATCAGCTTTCAAGGCACCTACGGTTGATCAAACAGAAAATGTGGAGATTCCCCCCGAAACCCTTCCGGATCATTTTGTCGATGCTTCTGACGACCCAGCAAGCATGAAAGCAGTTCCTGCGTATCAACCCTTCATCACAACCGCCTTGGGAGTTGAATCTGGTCCGTCGTCCAGCTCTGAATCCACTCCTCAGCCAGAAACAGCTTCTACAACAGCTGCACTGGAAGCTGGCTCTAACAAGTCGTAC
>JAKTTA010000076.1:0-12721 GCA_030580415.1 Citeromyces nyonsensis
TCCAAAACAGAAGATTTCCCAGAAGATTGAGATCCAACAACGGTGATTTGCGGAAGATCAACAGGAGAGGCTGATCCGCCTCCAAGAGGAGCCAAGGCATCTTGGAGTTTGTTGATTGTGGAAATTAGTGTCTCATCCATGGTGTTGTACAGAGTTGGTTGGGACACGACTTTTTATTGCCACACTGAAGCGAAGCCGAAGTGTGGCAAATACAGACATATTTTACAGCCGAAAAGGCGAACAAGAAAAGCAAGACGAATAAGGAATATCTGTTTGTCGAATTCTTGTTCGTATTGTGAGACTATGAGGAGGATATGAGGATGTGAGGATGTCAAGTTATTGAATTATAAGTCTATAAGTGTAAAAGTCTTGATGTAGTATTCTGGCATCACGGTCACACACAGGCTCCAAAGAATAAATCCATTCAGATCCTCATATGATCTGATTTGATCTTGAGCAGAGGTTGAAATTCGGCCAGATAAACATCAGATTCCAAAACCCTCAAGACCCTCACTATATAATTCAATTCTTTATTTTTTTTTTCACTCAAATTATCTTCATCGTAGTCGCCAGACTCTATATCGAACCTGGCCAGATCGTCGTCGTCATAGTCGCCTAGCTGAAGTCCGCCGTCCCGCTCTTGCAACTTCTTCTGCATCTTGAAATATATCACAAAAGTTGCAGCAGAAAAAGCAGCAGTAGCAATGACTGCTCCAATGACAGAAACCACCTTCTGCCCCTTTGTAGTAGTCTCATCCCCCAGCTGGGCAAGAGTGGATCCCATATATAACGCAATGAGTAAATGCGGAGACGTGATCACGTACGAAGCTATGTAAACCTTTAGCGAGAGGTTAGGAACACATGCGATAGCACCGTTAGACAGGGAGTAAGGAGTTGGACACAATCGCAAAAGGCTGAGCACTAAAAGTGACTCCTTCCAGTTTTTCTCGTTGTCTCCGTTGACAACCAGAGAGAAAATCTTGAGCTGATCGTGTCTCTCTATAATTCTCCTTCCAAAATGCGAGAAGTAACGTCTGAACACTAAAAATGAGCAAGTGGAGCCAATAACAGATGCGGATGCTAAAAGCGGCCAACCTCCAGGGCAGCCATATATCATACCTGTGAGTAAGCTGAGGGCACCGTACCCTATTAAAGGAGGGAACGAGACTAAGAAGATCAAAGAGAACAGCAACACCACCCCAGGAAATCCTAGATTCCTCCACCATTCACTAGATGACATCAGAAGCATTATAAAGCGGGGATATAGCAGTGCACCCACCGGTGAAAGCACAATTCCGCTAATAATAAGGATTTGCTTTGTTCGGGACAGCCCGAGAAACCACTCTTTTGCTAATTGCGGTTTCTCCCGCAAGTTTTCCCACAAACTGGCATCTCTTATATCGTCTATCAATTGAGGCATGGCATCCAGACACCAAACATATTCTACCGTATGGCGGTAAGATGTAATAATCGCACGCGTCGAAGCAGAGAGAGAGATAATGCTTCGCTCGTCGAAGGTCTCTACTGACCTCATATACTCCACAGAATTCGTATTCCATTCACAGCCTAAATGTAGAGCTGTTGGGAGAATTAGGCTTGTCGATTGATGTGGACTGTCTTGAACTGAGCAGTGCAATTCCTTTGACGAAAGAGCATAGAGTACTTGATTCAAAGGACAAAATACGTAGATCCTAACCGATTAAATCAAGTTTTGGCGGCTGTTTGTTTAGATCACCTGCTGATCAAGGAGGATCGTGTCATTAACGAATGCAAAAGACTCCCTTAGAAGACCTCACAGTTGAAGAATATGTCATTGGAGCCTGAAAGTGAAGACAGATTGTGTGAGTCCGAAACCTTGAAATTTTGGGAGATTCAAAACAGTGTCTATCAATTCGATCCGATCGGTTTTTTCAGTCGTTAAGCAAGCCAAATTGAAAAATCGTGGTCATGGAGTCGGATCAATGGCCCGAGTTTTGTCTAAGATGACGAAGACCTTTCGAACCGCTCAAATTGTCTGGGTTATCAATTGTCAGTCGACTTTCGAGGATATAGGAGGCGAAGTACAATGCTTGAATAGAATTTCAAAGCCAAGTATAAGCATCATCGAGGGAATTGATCAGCATCTCAAGATTGCGATTTCAGACGGTCTCGGGAATAAATCATGATTCACCTGAAGGAGGAACACACAAGTGACTCTGGAAGTTCGGTGTGGCTCTTTGGGTCTCAAAGAAAGGAATGGGAAAAGTCTGCTTGTTTTCTCTCACCAATCAACTTCATCTAATTGCATTGGTGCTGTGTAATCATGAGAGGACAAAATATCACAGAACAGCTGAGTATTCGAGGTCCAAATCCGCATGAGGTATGCTGAGGCACTTGATGATGCGAGTTGCAAAACCTCTGCTCAGTCTTTGGCGTGGCGCTTATCCTTGATGTGGATATAAGTACTCTATGTGAACCCAGTCCCTCCACTTGACGAATCCGCGGTATTTAGGGTCTTTTTTTCCAACATTTCCGCCATCAAAATGTTATTGAAAAGTTTTTGGAACAGTCTGAAGAGCATTCAGCGCTGGCTGTCGGGAGAAGCTTGATCTGATAACATCGTCCGTTAAAACAAGCACTGCTTGAATTACCTTAAGTCAGTCTGCTTTGGTGCCGACTTTATTTCTTTGATTGATAACTATGCTTAGCTGTCAGTACTGTAGTTGCTTGGACTAAAGGAGCAAAAAACGGTAAAAAAGATGGACCAGCAGTGGGGCTGAAATAAGGCAGAAGTAGAACCATGAGAAAAGCCAAAGAAAAAAACATTTATCAAACCGATACAAACTGCAAACTTCCCAGGAACCCTCAATTGAGTATTAAATCACTTATGTTGGCAGCAAAAATGTCTCCTATTCTACTTAGGAAGGATCAGGTACAACCAGCAGCTGTAAGCTATTTTGAAAATGGAGCGCTCGCAGCCGCCTTCGTTGGAACGGATCAAAGCGATATATGGGATTCTCAATCGAAATCACATCTTCAGCTCGTACGAAGGTTTCTCAACTTGGCGAAGAGGGTTATCCAACACTCACGTAAGTAAAAAGCTGCTACACCGCAACATTCACATGGCGGTTCCCAGCATAAAGAGATGCCGTCAACTGCAAAATCCTTAAATCTGACTGTGGGTTCTGAAATCCCAAAACTTCAGCCCTGAAAAAGGATAATATCACCAAAATCGGGGACTTCAGGTTTCACAACGGCTATTCAACTGTATGCATACTTCACATTGAACAGGCAACAGTGAATGTTTGTTCGAATTGATAGAGAAATCTCCAGAGAATCTGATAACAGAATCCTAAAATTCCAATCTTGAAACAAGATAGGACCCTTTCAAATCAGACAGGTGGGTCCGGTTTCTGAAGGTGTCAGTCAAACCAATAATAACTCCTGGAACAAGAAAGTACAATAAAGTCACAGTATATTACTGATACAAAACATCCAAACTCCTTAAACATCTCCACTGATCAAGAACTCCGTTTAGAGGCTTCCTGCACCAAAACCTTGTAGTTTGCGGTCAGCACAAAGTATGCCTGAACAAACCCAATCATCAGCAGAGCGACTCCTGCTCCGATCCAAAGCCCCAGTAGCCCCACGTCTACCTGAAAGTCAGAACCAGTGAAAGTGGTATGCCGAAAAGGTAATAAGGAAAGGTTGACCATTCCAAAAATCTTCGGTCGACCTCGGCCTCTTAACCCCCCGGAAACGGCATTGAGAGCATCGAAAATCTGAATCATCGCCACAACGGGAAGGATATTGACCACGGTGGATATAACCTTCTCGTCTCCAGTGAAAAGCCTTGCGATGGGAGGATACCTGAGGAAGGAGAAAAAAGAAAGCCCAAGTTTAGAACGGAACCAGAAAGTCCTGCTCCCACAGAGTTGGCAACCCTTGTTGAAGAAGCAACAGCAACAGCAAAGGAACCTGGAACGTAAGCGACGCCATGGTGGAAACTTACGACTGGGCGGCTAGGTTGGTTGTGCCGAGGTAAGAAAGGTAAGAAGCGGAAAGGCTGAGGATTTTGAAAGCGAGAAGCTCAACCTCCACCATAATGATACTCGGTAAGGCAAGTAGGAGTAGTTTATCCCAGTCAGAAAAGCTTCCGGCTATATGCAGCCCATTCCAGCGCTTTCTTTGGTTGATTTCGTGCTTGGTGAAGAAAATGTATCCCAAGAGGGCAGATGCCATTATCCAGTAGTTTATCGAGACAGACAAGGCGGCTCCCAAATACCCTACGCCAAAAGCTTGCTCCACACAAGCAGATAGTTAAGCAGGAGGTTCAAGGGGGCACAGAACAAGCGTGAAGGCGTGAAAAATACCTTATGCCTGGAGAAACCGCTTTCCTGTTTTCCAGAAAACAAACTCGGGGATCCCTGGCGCCAGTATGGCTAATTGGGAGGCACCAATTGAGCCATCTCCTCATCTGAAATGATAAAGGACAAGACCTTTCTGCTAAAGAATATGTAACCCAACACCACTGGCAGCATGATGGTCAGGATCAGCGTTGTGCATTTCTGCAGATAGACCCCTACGTTTTGATGGTTTTCTGCTCCATACCACTGCGGGAGAAACATATCCAGCGATGCAGCGAGACCTTGAATCATGGAAATAGCAATAATACTGAGCGTCATCGTGGCCAGAGTCACACCGGCAAGCTCTTTCAAGCCGATATAGCCTACAAAGAAAATTGACACTACAGAACATGAATTTTGTCAGAGAAAAGTGGCAATAAGCGGGAATGACAACTTTACCAAAACTTCAAGCTTCCTCTTGATAGACGAAAAAAGAACGGACGTAAGCAGTCATTAAACTTGATCTAGATCCGATCTTTTTGAGAATACGATGATCTGACCTTGGTGACCTTACATGCCAATGCTTGTTGTTCTTTTATCCTCATCTCATGAGGATCGACTTATTTCGTTATGCCGTGACAGATGCATCATCCATGAACCTTCCTCTCTTTTCATGCAGAAGAAGGGAAATCCTTTGTCGATGGTGTTGGACTCTACCGCTTTAGACCACGCGTTTTCTTTCGACTCCGCGTCTCCCTCTATTGCGTCGTCCAAAGCATAATCAAAAGGTCCGCTTCCTCTTGCAGCAGCTACCGACTGATAACCCTCTGTGGAGACAGCAGATACCGGATCCGACCTCGAAGAATTACCCGCAGCAAGAAACCCACTTCTTCCAAGCGATCCAACAACCACATAAGACCTTTTGCGGTTAGCGCTGTGCGTAAAGGTTCTTGATGACCGAGAGGTGTACGGATGCAACAAAGGGGAGATGGATTTCTATTCTTCGCTCGATTCCAGAACTCTTGATGCTGAGACCCCTACGCTTTTTGAGATCATCTCCTCCAACCAGCTGAACGCTCTGCTGACTCCGACTTTGAGGCACGTGCTGGTTCACTACGCCCAGCGGTACCCGCGGTACCTTTTGCAGGTTGTCAATAGGTTTGACGAGATCAACTTCGGGCTGCGTTTCCTGGTGGAGTACACAACCCTGAAGAACTGGAACGCCAGCTTCATTGAGAAGTTTTACGGTATCAAGCGGGTGAATAGGACAATCCCGCTTGAGAAAACCCGTAATGCGGTCTCGTCTTTTGTGGAAGAGAGAAGAAGACTCACAAATGCACAAATAATAGCATGCGCTCTCTCTTTGACGGGGGTTCCCTTAGTGAAAGACAAACTAGACGTGCTGTTCGATAAGCTCTACCCCAAGTTACTACTGAACAACCTCAAGCCACAGGAAAGCTGGAACCACTACATCAAGTACCACTTCCTCAAGGTGTATCCCGTAGCTGTACTTACCCTCCGTCTGCTGGACCTGCTCTGTCAGGTGCTCTATATGGGCGGAAAGACAAGGTCTGCGTCTCTGGTGTCGTTTCTATTGAAATTGAACTATGCTAGGTTGAGTGGGTATGACTACCGCCTGGCAGAAAGACGAAACTCGCCTATGGCAAGAGCGGATACAGCCCGAGTGAGACCTCCCTCGGTGGATGAGTCCTTGGCAAAAGTGATGAAAAGAGGTATAAGTCCCTTGCGGAAAACTGTCTCTGCCGCTTCCACCACACTTTTCCCCGCCGCCATCTTTCTTCTCAAGTTTCTCGAGTGGTGGAACACCAGTGGGTTTTCTGAGCAGTTCAGTAAATCGTCCCAACAGCTGTCCAATATTGAACCCCCGTGTGTCGTTCCAAAAGGGGACATCCGCAACAACACGTCTTCTTGTCCGCTCTGCCGCCAGGAAATCAATAATCCCACCGTACTGGAAACAGGCTACGTTTTCTGCTACACATGCATCAACAGGTTTCTCCAGGAACAGGAAAAGTCAACCGGCGGAAGGTGTCCCATAACAGGGAAAGTGCTACTACACGCAAGGTACGAAGATTCGCAGTGGACCGTGCACGACTGCCTGAGAAGGGTTCTGTTTTAAAGTTCATCGAGAAGCTTGAAGCTCATCGACATCATCTCCTCGTCGGTGTACGGATTTTGGGGAAGAGGTTGAGTTTCTGGTACTTCAAAGTCCTCATCCACCTGACTGAGAAACTCCTCTGACAGCATGTCATTTTCTGCTGCGATGTGGCTTTGCACGGCTTGGAAATTTGGCGGTTTGGCCAAGTCTAGCTCCTGGATTATGCCCACCAGGGCGTGCTCCTCGCTAGTTATGGACTGCGGGTGCACCTTGAGTAGACGAGCGTAAACGAGATGACATAACTCCAGGTTTTGTGCATTGTAGCTTGTGACAATCAGTGTAATTAGCGACTTGGCGGAGACAGCCACCCCCAGTTGTTGCGACTCGAGAAACCACTCGTGGGCTCTGTTCAAGTCAGTCTTGCAGTGTGACTCGATAAGCAGTTCCACAATTGAGGTTAGTGCAACACGCTTGTACGTGAGCTGGGACTCTGTGAAGGAGAAATAGTATTTTTCCATCCTCCCTACATCGTTCTGCCACTGCGCTTGTTTGCAAAACTGGTACAGAATGCCGTCGTCCAGCTGAGAAGCCGAAAGCGGATGATTCTCTGTGTGTTGGGCCTCTGAGGCAGATTTAAGGAGTTGAGAAAACAAGTAGTCAACAATCTGCGGATCCCTCTGATTCTGCTCTGCTAAAAAACAGAAGAGAGATGAGTACAGAATCGTCAGAGATTCGTTTGATCCATGCGGCATGGCTTTCAGTTTAGGCTGAACCGCAGCCTGCGGTACCAGAGACTGTTCAAGCGAGTTCGAAAGCTGGTTTTCGTACAGCAATGGCGTAATACCGAGACTATTTAACAGACCCAACCCCTTGGAGTGGAAGGTTGTAAAATAGGTAACTAGCAGTTTGGGCTGCAGACCAAGTGTGGTTTTGTATATCAATCGTATGGTTTCGTTTATGATAATGTTGATTTTCATTGGGGGCAGCTCCTGGTGATTGACGCGGAAAAGATGGAAAATTCTGTCAACGGTCAGCTTGAAAAGCTCGAGGTTCTCGAACCGGCCAAAGTGTTTCAAAAACAGAAACAAAAGCGCATCGTCAAGCGGCACCTTCATCTTCTGCATATCGCTCACGATCAGAGGTATGCCGTGCAGAGAGCTAGTGTGGAAGGAGAAGTTGATCAGGTGGTTGTAGAATCGCCGTACTGGCTCGTCTTCGTCCGGAAGCCGGTGTTGAAGCTTTTCCGCGTAAATGTCGAGATACTCTTTATACTTTTCCTTGTTTTCAGTCTTGCTGTACTTGGAAATTATGTGATCGATCATCTTGAACGAGTAGTTGCGGATGAGCAAGTTCCTGCTTGTCTCTTTGCGTTTCTCGGTCGCCCTCTCGCTGCGAAGCAGTCCCGTCTCAAACAGATACTGTTCTGCGTCGGTCCCGTGACGTAGCTGGTATGTGAGAATTCGCAGAGGGCTATTTTCGCTAATCTTGATATTCAGCTTCAACAGCAGACGAAACACTTTGGCAGCGTGGCTCCTTGGCACGATGTCGATGTACTTTTTCAGAGTTGCTGGCTCGATAAAGATTTGGAACGAGAGCGGCGGATACTGAGACAGGTGGTTGAGGAAGGTGTAAACGTCGAAGGAAGGGTCAGAAGATTGGTATAACAGAGTCTTTATGGCTGACTCCAAACACATCTCGAGATCTTTGCGATCTGCTTTCGAGATCCACAGCACAAAGCTCAGATGTCGGTGATCCGATTGTGATCTGAATTGTGCCTTGGCTCGCTGCAAAAAAGAATGCAGATGGCCTGCAGGTAGAGCTTTTAACATCTTTGGAGCATTGGGAGGATCAAGCCGTATGAGATCTGCCACTGTGTTTAAAGGAGGCGTGATTCGGCCCACATGCTTTAGCCCTCTGGAAAATTTCAGCATTGGTTCTCTGCCCCGATGGAGGTGTGTGGATGTACAGATACCAGTTACCCAGAGTTCAAAGTATCCGGAAAATGCACATTGAAGCTTACAAGATGAGATGGGGCAGTGGCGACAACTACTGTTATGTTTTGAGTGATGACGGCACGAGTGATTCGTGGGTCATTGACGCCACAGAACCGGAAAAGTGAGTATGGTTTCGCCAGAATTGCTAACACCGTAGGGTTTTGCCGTCTTTGAAGAAGGATTTCGTGAAAGCCATAGTCAACACGCACCATCATTGGGACCATGCGGGAGGAAACTCGAAAATGACTCGTGCGCTTCCCGGTGTGCAGATTATTGCGGGCAAAGAATCTGCGCTGGTTAACTACACTCCATCCCACGGAGAGGTTTTGCATCTGGGCAACAATCTGGAGATTACCGCATTGCATACCCCGTGCCACACGCAGGACTCGATTTGCTACTACGTCCAGGACAAAGCCACCAACGAGAAGGCGGTTTTCACCGGAGATACCCTGTTCACTTCTGGATGCGGCCGGTTCTTTGAAGGCTCGCCAGAGCAGATGGATAAAGCCCTGAACCATGTTCTGGCAAAGCTGCCGGACGAAACCAAAGTCTACCCGGGCCATGAGTACACAAGCGAGCAATGTCAAGTTTTCGAAAAGCATTCTGGGATCGAACCCACACCTTGCGCAGCTGGAGAACTTTGTCAAGGAAAACGAAGTCACAACGGGTGCCTTCACCATCAAGGATGAAAAGCTCTTCAACCCGTTCATGATGCTTGCGGATGCTGCTGTTTTGAATGCAACAGGTAAGGAAAACCGGGTGGATGTAATGGGCCAGTTGAGGCACATGAAAAACGGCTTCTAGTTTCTAATAAACTTGTAAACACTCAGTTCCTCCCAGCCAGCTTTCCTATGTATCACCAGCTCCACCTTGAAGGGGTACGACTGCTTGAAAGTTTCAACAACTTGCTCTGGTTTATTTCTAGCACAGAACAAAATGTAGGCAACTCCGTTGACAGTAAGCACCCTGTCAAGTTGGCTTAGTAGCTTCCATGTGACGACCATTCCATCATTTCCTCCCACCAGAGCCAGATCAAGCCAAACATGGTCGTCAGCATTTGCTGGAACTTGCGGTACACCCTCGTTGGGAACATAGGGAGGGTTGAAGATGAGCACATCTACACAGTTGTCTCTTAGACTATCCACAAGGCTGCATTGCAATGTATCCAAGAGGGGAGATCCCCCATTGATTTCGTGTGTTTCCAACACCGAATCGCAGCACGCTCTATTGATATCCGTGGCCAGGAAGAGCCCCTTCAGTATGTGGAGGTTGGCAAAGGTGGTTATGGTGCCTGATCCGGTCCCCACTTCAAGTACCGTGGGGAGTTTCCCTTTGAAAAAAGTATCTAAAAACGGTTTCTCCTGCTCCAAGCAGTCCAGCAACAGAAAGGTGTCCTCAGCAGGCTCGTACACTCGTTCGTAGTCAAACTGGTTAGGAAGCGCAGGTGTAGGGAGCATCGCTATATATATATATATACAGGATGCAGATAAAAGTCAAGGTGAGTGTGCCATTCTACTGAGGCTAACCTAGAGACGCTTACAGGAAGAGAAGTGGGTATTTATCAACTCAATCCTACTGACATCAGATCCCAGTGGAGGTGGATCCCAATGACAAGGTTTGTTATTTTTGTAAGCCAATCTAACCAAAGATTCTTCATATAAAGGAGTTGATGGAGGAGAAGGAGGGTATACCGCCCTCGCAGCAGAGGTTCCTGTACGGCGGGAAGCAACTGTAGGTACTGAGTTTTCAGGTGACTAACAAAAGCAACGACAACGAGACGGTGGATTTTTACAGGATTTCAGCAGGCTCGCAGCTGCATCTGGTGCTGACTCTGAGGGGTGGTTTATAGGTTGAATAAATTTCTGCGTTGGTTTTTTTTTGGTAGGGTTTAGTGCCTTCTTCCAGGGTGGACCCACTTTGTCGAGCAAGTCTATTTAGAAATGCCTGCCGACTACCTTGTAGAAGTTGTGGAGAGCATTTCTTCTCCTTAAAACATCTCTGTTGGGCCACACTTTGAAGAACTGGGGTTGCTGGTCTCCGGAAACTTGAAATTGACACATGTATCCAGATTTCAGCTTTGCAGCTAGCCAGTGAATTATTCTGAGAATGGTAAAATCCACCGGGTTTTTGAACTATGGAGAAGGGTCGATATCTTCAAGGCCATACACAGAAGACGGGTTTTTGATTCGAACCTCGTTTGATGCTAGGTTGGACTGGCTGTGAGCGGTAGTATTGAATGGTTCTGAGTAGCTCTTTACCATATATAAGGATGTTTTTCTTTTAATGCTCGCACTGTATTGTAAATCAGTTTAGCCCAGGATATCTGGTCATCCGCACGGCAATTTAATCACATTCAACACATTTTTCCTGGATTCCCAGTCAAAGTCAAATTCATCAGAACAGTTCTTGAGACTCGATTGGATTCACTGAATTTCTCTAAAGAAGTCAGCCATAAGGTGAACGCAAGGACTGAACATCAACTTTAGGGAAGGAGACGAACATAATGCCTGTGATCCATCAAGCGGTCAATACCTTTAGAAGCCATCTGCTCTACACACTCGCCTTTAATGTAACTGCCCAGCCATGAAACACCAATACAAAATAATATGAATACAAATATGCCGATCTCTTTCTATAATCTGGTGGTTTTCAAATGGTGTACCAGAGATTGCAGTATTCAGCTCCACACCGTTGTCGGCTGAAAGATCTGCATAGAAAGAAAACAACAAACACATAGACTTACCGTACCACATCTATTGGCAAGACTCGTGGCACACCTCCTGACATAAACCAAAAATTCAATTTCCCTTCAGTCAACGAAATGTTCAGTCCCATAAGCTAAAAATTCACTTTCCCTTCAAACAACGGAATGTTCAGTCCCTCTAAACAACACCAGTGAAAAATTCCATATTACACTCAAAACACCATGACATTCTCTTTCAAGGTCCTCTCGAGTGGGACTTCCTCAACGAGATGCACTCTTCTAGAGCTGCAGTCATCCAACAAGACAACCACCATCTTGGCAGACCCCGGCTGGGATGGGTGCGATAGCTTGAGTTTTGTGCAGGAGGCTGTCACATCGGTCGACATGATTCTGCTATCTCACACCACTATCGACTACTTGGGAGGCTTCATTGCTCTGCTGGTCAAGTACCCGATTCTCACAAAAGTGCCCGTTATATCGACCCTCCCCATAGCGAATTTGGGAAAGGTTTCCACGATCGAGCTGTACTCCCAATTGGGACTCATAGGTCCCACAGAAGGATGCATTTGTGAGGTTTCTGATGTGGAAGAGTACTTTAACAAGATCACCACACTAAAGCACTCGCAGTCTACGCATATGGCGGAGTTTGGAGTTGGACTTACTCCCTTTAACGCTGGCCACTCCCTCGGTGGTGTATTCTGGAAGATTGTCAATCTCAGTAATTCGACTGATGAAAAACACATTTATGCTCCTAGCTGGAACCATGCCAAGGATAGTTTCCTCAACAGTGCGAATTTTTTAAATCTGTCTACCGGCGTGGTGAACCCGCAGTTGGTGCGTCCCACCACTATGATAACGTCCAATGCTCTGGGATCCAGAATGGGTCACAAGAAGCGGCTGGAAAAGTTCTTTATGCTTGTAGACGCCACCCTCGCTCGCGGAGGCTCGGTTGTTCTTCCTACTTCCATAAGCGGGCGGTTTTTAGAGCTTATCCACTTGATAGACAACCATCTCACAAACACGCCCATCCCCGTTGTGCTGCTCAGCCAAACGGGCACAAAGTCACTCTCGCTTTCAGGGTCGATGCTGGAGTACATGTCTCCGCAGGTGATCAAAACCTGGGAGTCTCAGTCGACTGTGCCCTTTGATGCTTCCAAAGTCCAGCTTGTATCTGCCAACGAGCTTATGAATATGCCCGGCCCAAAGATTGTTTTCGCTACCGACGCACACTTTGGAATCCACTCCCTCTCGCAGCAGGTGATGATGGCTCTTTGCAACGACGAAAGAACTACGGTTATGCTTACGGAGAAACCCCATCCCAACACTCTGGCAGACCAGATCTACAAGTACTGGGAAGAGCTGTGCCGTACGAGAAACGGCGGAGTTGTGGAGGATGGTGTGGCTGTGCCTCTCGAGAAGCTTTTTGAAGTGCCCTCTCTGAACGAGGAGCCGCTAATGGGGCTTGAACTGGATGTCTTTGTAAAGCGGATAGAAGGGCGCCGCAACGAGAAAAAACGGGCAAGAGCTCAGGATATGAAGCGGCTCAAACTGATGAAAAACCCAGCCTCGGCTGAAGACGCAG
>JAKTTA010000078.1:0-12313 GCA_030580415.1 Citeromyces nyonsensis
CAGTTTAGTGCGCTGTTTGCGAGATCCCACTAGGATATCGGTTAGTTTGGTTCCTGGTTCTTCAAAACTCTCGTTTTCCAGATCAACAAGCGGAATCGAATCTGTAAATGTATCAGTGGATGGCGGAGTATCCTGCCGCACTCTAGCTGGTTTAAAATCTTGAAAGAAGCTTCTGGCATTCAATCGCGTTGTGGCTTGTGATTCTTGCATGGTGTCGATATCCGTAATGTCACTTGTCACTGGCGAGCTGCAAAGTTCGGTTACCCTTTCTTCCTGCCGCTTACCGCCTGGCCTCCCAAGCAGATTTTCCAGGGTAGACTGCATGATCGATGTGCAATGGTGTTTACCCACACGAAGCGCGTCACATCCTTTCACCGTTTATTGTCATTAAAAGGCATTAATGGCATAAATTGTTTTCTCCCCCCAATGGTGTTTTGACAGTGTATATTAGAGTGTAATGGTTACGATTCAGTGAGAAAGTGAGTCCATTGCGGTGATGCCGGACTGCTACCGGGTAGTTAGACAGTTTCAAACCTCAGCATGTACATGCAGTAGTAGGCGAATAGATCCCCATTTCATAGGAAAAATACGTACAGCCGATAAACGCTTCATATAATAGTGACGTGAAAACGAAATAGCCACAGCTCAACCAAAATGGCCGGCCCTGTGTACCTAAATGCGCATAAACATTTTATCTTGAGCCATAGACCAGCATTTATTTTTCAGGGGAATGAAAGGAGCAACAGCCTCGAAAGCATCCACAATTAGTAAAGAAATCTTTGCAAGAGAACTCAGGCTGAAAAGCTATACTTTTAGAAATATGAGCAAAGTATATTATTTTTATAAATAACTACTGAAACTATATGAATCCTCCTGCATCTTTTCAAAGAAAAATTCCGCACACAAATTTCTTCAATTTTTTTTTTCTTCTTTTTTTCAGGTGATATATAATCTGGAATAGCTGTAGCTTATACAGTCAGCAGCAATGATCCATATTCTTTCAGAAGACTCAAACTCTACAATGTTTTCGTGATCAAAACCCCAAACCTCCTTATTTGTGTCTCACACTACCCTTTGAGTTTCCTGCCTTCGATATATAACGGTCCTAAAGCACAGTTTTCTCACATAGCAGAACCCTCTTCTGCTACACTCTCCGATCATCATTTTTGTCGTATTATTTTTTCTCCTGCCGCAGAGCTTAGGCGACTCCAATAGCTTGAGATTCAAGAAAGCCTCGTAAGAGTAACAAGCCATCTGCACCACCTTCTCAATCGACTGATTCCCCTGATTCTGTGAATGCTGTTGGTGTGACGTACCAGTTGATGATCTCTCTCGTCTTTTTACAAATACTTTGGTGCCAAACGTCTGCGGTTGTCTCCATCACTCTTCAGAAAATGAGAAATGAGAAGACAGATTACGATTACTCCCCCTTCCCTCTTTTCCTCTAACTGACTATTATTCTTTATCATTATTCCCATCGGGCTTCTGATTTGCTCTTCGATGTACTGGTACCTGGTCATAGAAATTTCTGTCTCTGATTCCAGTGCAAGTTCGAGGTGTATCAAGAACAAAAGACTGTCGTGGAAGTCGAATTATCTTCTGGTGCCTCACGCAATGTCCCCCACAATGTCCTCACCTTTCTCTTGCATGGTTTGAAAAGGCTGAAGGAATCCTAGCATCATCTTCGACTGAGATCTAGGCAACTTTGATCCAGGCAACGTTGATTTCACTCTTCTCAAAGGTAAGCCTCCCCCTCTTTCCTCAAAAACCATCTCCATTGCCCGACAATTCGCAAAATCCTTTGAAACATACCTGGCGAAAGTATAATCAACGCCTAAAATTCTAATATAAATTCTCCTTTTCATTAGTAATTCTCTGGCTCTTGGCCTTCATGTCGTTCGATGTGCCATCAACAGAAAGCTCTGAAAACTGTGTGGGCGAACTGAAGACCCTTTTATCAAACCTTTCAAGGCTTCCCTGGGCAGACATACCATCTGCATAGTTTCGCTTTTTCATTAGGGTCCCAGAAATGACAGGTTCACAAATTCGCTTACTGCCAGCCATGTCTCCATGATTGATCACAAGCTCACGTTGGAGATCCCCCTTCAGCCTTATGATTTCCTGCAAAATTGCATCCTTTTCAGCTCGAGCTTGTAGAACAGATAATCGCAAACCTTCCACTTTGACTCGCAAATTTCGGATACCATCCTTGTATCTTCTCCTCGTTGTCGAGAGATGATTGACAGTTTGCTTCAGAGCCTCCGCATCACTTTGTTCGGTGAGAGCCATCGATAGAGACTGCTTCTCCGATTTGAGTCTGGAAATCTCCTGTTCCAGACCGTTTTGTTTCTCCTGCTCGCTCAGGATTTGCACATCTTTAGAGGAAACAAGACCAGCAAGTCTCTCGACTTCTTGGGTCAAAACATTTTCCTTTTCAATTTGCGCCTTGTGCAAAAGACTGATGACCTGATCTGCCTTTTGACTCTGTCCAACCAAAATTGCGCTATTCTGCATGTGAATCTGTTCATGTTTGCTTTCAGCATCTGAAAGCTTTTGTTTGAGCATCTCGATCTCTGCCTTTTGTTGATTTACAGTGTATTGATAGCTGGTAATGGCATCAAGGTATGATTGTCGTGAAACATAGTTTTCAGATTCACTGCAGAATGTTTCCAACAATGGCCCCACAAAAGTTTTCGCCTCCGAAAGAGAAGACGCAGCACCTTCACGAATGCACTTTTCCAACTTGACGCTGTCAGAGAGGAAAACGTAACTTTCATGCAGAGAATGATTGTTCATTTGATCCTGCAAAGAGCCGACAAGAGCTTCAGTTCGATCTGGTACCACTGAGAGGCCATTCAAGACTGGCTCAATTCTTTCCATTTCTCTTTTGATCGAATCAGTAACTTCCCGCGTTATGTTTTGACCGACAGTTGCGAAAGTCTCTGTGGGCTCTAGTTCCGTCAGTCTATTCAGGTGGTTCTGGATATCTTTCGTGGTTTCTAAGGAAAGGTTGGCAGATTTTTCAAGAAGACCTTTTAATAAATCTGCTTGAGTGGTGCTCTGACCTACTAGCGTTTCGAGAGTTTCGTATACACCTTTTACCAGCTTCTCATCAACAGATGAAGCGTTCACCATATTCATCTTTTCTATCAGACTTCCATGAGCAAGCTTCACCTCACTTGCACCACTTTCACGATTGTTTTCCTTGTCCAGGGTCAGCCCAGACAAAAGTGAAGTGATATTGGAATGCAAAGAGTCATTACTGTCGTCAATGAGGTTGGCCAACTTGAAAAGCTCTTTCTGTAAATTTTTGGTAAGCTCATCAACAATCTGACCCTTGGTCTCTTGAAGGCTCGACTTTTGAGTTTGACTGATGTTGTTGTAGTCTTTGACGCAATTATCGGCCAGCCGCTCTAAAACGCTGTTTACCTGATCACGTAGACCTGTAGATGGCGGGTTATCTGAAATAGATGGATAAACCACCTGTCCCTGCCTTATGTGTTCTGTATTTTTTAGAATCTGGTGGAGAATTTCATCACCTTCTTTTTGGCCGAGCGAAGTCACAATAGAAGCTGTCAACTCAGCCACACTAGCTTTATCCAGCTTGAACAGGCCCTTCTCATTGAGTTCAAACCCTGCAGCGAGTCTCTTGACAGGACTGACATGCTTCAGCTGGTGATTCATCGAATCTGTAACTGGCAACGGCTTTGGGTGGCTTGTAGGATTGTTTCTCCAGAACGGCGCAATCTTTTGATTTCCCTTGGCGTCAAAAAGTGGGCCTTCCCCTACAAATATAATAGACTCATCCCCCTCCTCAGATTGTGACGCGGTTTCTTCAGCCATCACAAAACAAAACCAAAAACAAAAACACCCAGACACCTTCTGGTTTTGGGGCTGCTGTTTTTTTCCACCGCATGAGTAAAAATCTTGAAGGCTGATTGTTTTTTTACCGGTCTAGGGAATCATGATTCTTTTCCCTTCTACGAAACAAAAACCGAAAAAGTGGTTCAAAAAAATTATTTTTGGAAAAGTCATAGATAAGCAAATGGGTCTGATTTCCGCATCGAGTAAATATGCACGTACATGCATATCATCGGCAGCTGGCAGCATTATCTTCCTCCCCTTTGCTGCATGCGTACGGTTCGAAGATCCATATCGGGTGCATGATCAGGGCGTGAGTGATGACATCCGATATCTCCCATCTGCTATAAAAAAAAGTGGGGATGCTCATCGCTCACCAAAAAAATATGGCCACAGCAGACGTTTTATCCAACATCAGACAGGGCAACGTTCACAAGAAGGTAAGACGTGGATCGTATGACGAGAACGTTAGACCAATCTATGATCAGCTGAGAAATGTTTTCATCGACCAAGTTTTTGACCCGGAAAGACATCTAGCCTTCAGGAAGGAAGATGTGGAGAAAACAAAGAGGCTGACGATGACTGACCTCGGGATCCAGAGCCCAACGGCTATTTCTGAAATTGGTGTGTCCAACCCGTTTCCATTGTTCACTGATGAAGCCGTTGAAATCATGAGGGCAGAAGTGTTGAGGCAAGAGGTTTTCGACAAATGGTCGCGGGTTTCCTATTCTTGCAGCTCCGACCTCGGCTGCGTCATTAGAGGGTATACAAACGACTGTCCCTTCACCAAGGCAGCATGGACTCACCCCAAGACTATCGAGGCAGTCAGCACCATGGCAGGTGTTGAGCTCGAGGTTGTGATGGATTACGAGATCGCCCATGTCAATCTGGTGATGAAGAGCGACGAGAAGGCTCGAAATGAGCAGATATCCGCCAAGAGAAGAGTTTCAATGAGTGCAAACGACGATGATGTACCCGCAGTAGTTGGATGGCATAACGATAGTTATCCATTTGTTTGTGTGCTGATGCTGAGCGACACTGAAATGATGATCGGTGGAGAAACTCTGTTAAAGACCGGAGCGGGCACTATCATGAAGACCCCTGACCCGAAAAAGGGAAGTGCAGTTGTGCTTCAGGGAAGGGAGATTCTTCATCTTGCGCCAATCCCCTTGGGTCTCACCGAGAGAATCACGGCTGTCACTTCTTACAGAGCAAAAGACCCCATGAAACCAGAGATGTCAGTGCTGAGCACAGTCAAGCCCGAGGTGAATTTTGGGTCTATTTTCAACGAGTTTTATCCCCAGTGGACAAACTACAGACTGGACCTCATCAAGCAAAGATGCGACGTGCTGAGCCAAAAATTCGCCAAGCAAAGGGAGGAAGCCAGTTTCGACAAAGAGGAGGCCATGAAGCTGCTTCAGGACCTGGATGTGTACGTTCACAACACCTGGAAAGAAATGGAGTGTGACGCGGAGGAATATAAAATTTAGGGGGTTTATGTGTACTTTGAAATCAAAATTGTTTTATTCGATCACCTTTTACCAAGTCACATGTTTGAATTACGTCTCGATTTGCTTATCAGTCTGACTGTTGTGATTTCGACAACTTTCTTCCGACGGGTAGGTTCTAACCGTTCCGAATTGAGTCGCGCACGACTTTTTGTTACCCGGCAGTTTCGCAACATACATTGATCTGAGTGAAGAAGCTTTGAGAGAATCACCTTAACAATGATTGTGACCAAAAGAGACCATCTGGAAAAGATCGAATTGGCCAAGCCTCTTCAGGGCTTCATCGACTCGATCGCAAACACTCCGGAAACAGAGCTTGGCGAAATTTTGATGCAGAATCTGACTTGGAATCGCCCTCGTGGGGATCTTTTCCATTGGATTCCCGCTTTGAACCGTTTTGATGACATAATGGAAAAGATTGTCGCAAAATACCACCTTGACGAAAAGTATGTCAAACCTCATCAACTGGAGAATCAAGACCATCGTCTCCTCGAAGCGGTGCTACAATTCACCGCCATGCTCCTGAAAAATTGTTTCAGTAAATTCATCTACAATTCTGCTGAAAGAATTTATGCTGTGATCAACTGTTCCTCTATCAAGATTAGAATTGCATCTTTGAGAGTATGCGTTTTGCTCGGAGAAAGGTGCAGTAAGTTTGTTGCCCCTCCTCATATAAGAGATATGTTCTTGACACTTGCTACAAGTTTCCCACCTCCTTACCAACCAGTTTCGTCTACCAAGACTAGCATTTCAGACAAGAGTGGAAAATCCACCAAAAAGAGGGAAAAACACCAGCATTCTAGGCATTTCAGCCTCCTCGCCTGCTTAAAACCAAAGTGCTCCTACCCAGAGTCTTGGAAATACCTTGATTTCTCGTATTTCAATTCCTCCATCACAACCAAAAAAATGAAACCTCCTGCGAATGCTGAGAAAGAACCAGAAGAGAAGAAAAAGCCCGCCTTGATGAAAACAGTGGTCGAAGGACTTGAGCACTTTACTCTTTCGGAAGACACTGTGAAGAAGCTGTCTTTGCAGCAAATCTATGACAGATCTATCGACACCATTCCTCCGGAAAACTATTTCGAATTCACCTTGAGCTCACAGATCGCCAAGGCTTTCAACAACAATTCTTTCGAAAGCATTCAGCTGAGGAAAGAACTCATCATTATGAAGTGTCTGTCAATTTGTGCATCCGTGTATATGTGTAGTATTCCTGTTACTCAATCGCGGGTTCTAGAGCAAGAACCCTATCTGCTCAGTTATCTTGCCGATCTAATCGAGCCATCCAACAGAGTTCCTCCTGATGTGCACTTTGCAGCCATCAAGACTTTGGAAAGTTTTTCCATGAAGAAGAGATGGGGCGGTGATTTGGTTCGTGCTTTGGGTGGGAGTGTTAACCACGGGCTGCTCTTTCAGCGATCCAGACAAATTTTGAAGCAGATTCAGGATGACACAGAGGCATCTGTTGACGAAAACGCCAATGTACATTTTTTTAACATGCTGGCCAACCTTGTTGATACCAAAAGTCTTACAAATGTATTGGCGGGAGCTGGTCTTTTGGATGTTATGATGCATTTTCTCCGTGTCAGGTCTCAATATAGATGGACTTGTTCCGGAGCCACTCACCTGATAACGCTGCTTTTGCAGATGTCACCCGATCTTGTTGAAGAGTTCATTGCAAAAGATGGGTTGAACGCTTTGATATCCTTGGTGACGTTTGAAACCAAATTTGCCCTTGAAAACCCTTCTTATGGTGGTGGAGCTCCGAAGGATACGGTTGTTAGTTACCGGTTCACTTACCGCCAAAATAACTATCTGAAAAGCGTTTTGAAGTTGGTATTGCATCTGATTCAGTCCGACAGCGGGGACAGAATGAGAAACCTTTTCGACTCGCCTATTTTGTCCTCCCTGAATCTCATTATGACCAACAGGCAGTTTTTCGGAAACGAGATTCTCGCTTGTGCTCTTGAGATTGTTTCTGTTATTATTCACAATGAACCTACTGCTTTCGCAATACTGAAAGAAGCCATGGTTGTGGAAACGTTTTTGGGCAGCTTCAGTCAATTGCCTGGGAAATCTGGTCACCTGCTTATGATTATTCCCGAAGTCATTGGCGCCATCGCTCTCAATACCGATGGTTTGAACAAGATCTTAGAACTGGGAGTAATTGATCAATACCTCGAAATCTTCAAGGTCCGTGAATATGGAAATGAGCTCGGTAAACAGGATAACGCGGTAACTTTAGGTGCTACTTTCGATGAGCTGGCCAGACATTACCCGTCACTTAAGCCATCGATCTTGTCTTCTGTATCGCGTGTCGCGAAAGAGTTGCCCTCAGTCTGCTCTTTTGAGACGTCTCATTTTTTCCAGTCAAAGGACGGATCGTTGTATCACGACACTTCTGAAGAGGTTGTTGAAAAGGAAGAAGACCAGAAAGCTCTTTCTACGTGGGAAGAGGGAGAGAGTTCTTGCCTTATTGACAATTTCTGTATTTTCTTGGGAGCTTTGGTTGAAAATCACTCACGTTGGTCTGACCTCATGGAGTATTTGCATTTCGAAGACCTCGTTCCCTTTATCAAGCTGCGCGATGCACCTTACGACTATGTACTTTCGAACGGTTTATTCTCTTTGACGGGTGTGCTGAAGTTTTTCGATGACGAGGATCGCAACTACGGGATGTTCAAGCTGTTTCATGAGATTGGTTCAACACTCGGTGAGCTGCACAGCTTTCTTTATTTCGGTAAAGACGACGTTTCGTTTTTCGAACAATTTGAGAACTTTCCCAATGGCGACGAGGCAGGAGGCAAGATTATGAGTCTTCTGAACACTATGGATGTACTGCTGTTTACCCTGACCGATGTATACTGCACTCCAAACAACCTTTTTGTTATCCGGATGCTACAACTTGCCCAGTTTTTTACGTCACCAAGCGGTATCAAGATAATGCAAGAGCTGGTCCTGTTTTTCAAGCGTCTTGCACTTGAAGAAGTGAATATTCAGATTCGCACCCCACAAGAAGGTATTAAGCGCACCTCTTACTTCACTTCTCTTGACTTCTCTCCAGTGCAAGTTGTTCTGGGTCAAACCAACGAGGAAAAGACAAAGAAGACAGATTTTACCAGCGCTAAGCTGAAGAATACACTGCAGCTGCGGTTCCACATTAATCGTTGCCATACGTGGCTGGGCTTTGCTTTTGCCGCGTTCACCCGCATGACGATCAATAAGAGGCAGGATCTTTCGCCGGGCCCCAATATTCCAAAAAATGGGTTGCGCATCACATCAGACTTCTGCAACTCGATACTGCAGTGTCTGCATAGTGTCAGCTCCTCCAACAGTATGGTCAGAAGCACCTATTTGCTGGTTGTTACAAGTTTCATGAATTCTCTACTCTCTATCAAGGGAGGAAGAGTTAATGAACAAATTGTTACACCCATGGCGATATGTTTCATGCAGAATGGAAGTTTTTCATTTATCAAGGATGTCTGCCTTTTGTCCTGGGATAAGTATCTGACTTTTTCCATCGACCAGATCAACGAGATCAAGGACCTCAAATATGTGCAGATGAACGAGGTGTCGGTGACACTAAATCTTATCAAACAGATATTGGGAATAATGTCTAAAATTGTCAATTCTGGTGTCTACAGTCCAACTTCAAACACGCTCCGCCTGTATGAGGGCGATCTAACAGGCTCTAACAACTTTTACCACGAGCTTAACTCTTCGCTGGCTGTCCAGGCACGGCTGCTGAATTTTGGACTTTTGTACGAGCTGCTGCATCCGTCCGAGGGTCGGAATATATTGAAGGGAGGCAATGAGCAGAGCAAAATTATTTTGCCATTAGTTGAATTGCTTGTGTCGATCTCCAAGCACATCTACTCGGCTTCTATCGAGGACAGCTGTCCAGTTACCAATGGAAAGCTGTATCCGCTAGTATGGGAAGATGCATGGCCTACCAATGCTCGGGTTGATTATCTTGATTCTCTGGGTTTCGAGAAAATTCAAGCGGAAGAAGCCCTTCTGGCAAGGTCCAACGATATGACCTGGCTTGAGTCAGATGAAGTTTACGAAATACCAGAAAAGCCCATAGAATGGGTCAAAGAGGTTCATTCAATTGTCAAGGCGCACCCATACACTTGTCGGGTACCTCAAGCGATCGAAGCGCAGTATTCGAATTTTACCACTCAAGACGAGCTCAATTTTTTGAGAACGGCTAACGAATGCACCTTTATTGACCAGTGGCTGCTGATGACGCAGATTTGCCCTGAATCAGTGTATAAGGTTGCTGATCTGCTGAACTATGTGTTCTCAAAATCTCCTTACGGAAGTGAGATGAACTTTGAGGCAACAGTTCTGAATACAGTTCTGGAGTTTGTCTACTCCTTTGACCTTTCTTCTGAATCCAACAATCGGTCGCTTGCCAGTATGCTTCATCTTTTGGGACTGCTTTTGCAGGACGAAAAGGTGTTTTACAACGCACAGAACTCTCTCGAGGACTTTCTCGGATTTTTGGTGGAAGGAATTCAGCCTGAATATTCTTCACGGAGTTGGTTCAACAAAGCACTCTTTGTTTTCGAGCGTATTTTGATAGACTCAGAGCTCCCTGTGCCAGAAAGATGCGAAGTGGAAACACTCAGTCCGTATCCGTCTTATAGCACGGCCTACGTTATGGACACGCAGTCAAGAGACAGATTTTTCGAAATGCTACTGAAAATTAAGGACTTGACAAGCATTGACACCGCCTTGTCCGTTTGTCGTTTATTGGTGTTGTACGGCAAGGATTTCGATTCCTGTCAGACGATTCTGAAGTCTGGGATCTTGCAGACCTTGATCACCAATTCCTCCAATTTTACCGATTCACCCCGACTCAAATCATACAACTCATGCGTGATTCTTCTAGTGAGAAGATGCTTTGAGTCTTCTGCAGTCCTGAATGATGTGATTGGCTTTGAGATAGATGAATCTTTCAAACCACGCAGGAAGGAGTACAACAGAGATCGGTCTCGTGATTTGGCCGGCATGCTGAAAGAAAACTACGCTCTTGTTCTGCGCTACGAGGATGGGGTTGTGAATAACATAGCGAGTGTTGCCAGGTTGGATAATTGCAAGCTGCCTTTGCAAAACCACTATGTCAAGCGCATTGAGTCTGACAAGCAAGAAGATGTCAGTATGGCTGAAGGTGATCCTCCAGCAGCCCAGGCTAGCGGTCTGGTTCATCTACTTCTTTCAGAGGTGATGAAGATCACCACTGGGCCGAACGTTTTCGCGAGCAAAGAAACTGATAACAAAGAGGGCGAGGAGAAATCAGATCAAGAACAACCTGCGTTCACGTACTTGTGCTTTTTGCTGCAAGCTCTTGTCGAGCTTTTGTGTTCCTATAAGCAGAGCAAACTGGAGTTTCTGGCCTATTCGAAAAAGCAGCAATTTGACATGAAGCCTCGCTCCACATCTTTGAACTTTTTAGTCCACCAGCTTGTTCCTGTCACGTTTCAGCAGACCGAGTCGCCTGAGTACGCCCGTCGGTGCACGGTTTCGAAGCTGGCCCAGATGTGTGTTTTCGGGTTTATCTCATCCATTGTGTCGAAGGGACCGGCAGCAAAAGTTGCTGATCCTGATCTCACGTTCATGCGTAAATTTACGGTGGATATTCTTTGCCGTGCCATCACCGAGACGCTTTCTTCCAAGGAAGTGGCGAATGCTCGTTACTCTAAGCTGTTCAACCTCATTGAGTTGTGTGGTCGACTGATTGGAAAACGCAGAGATCTGTGCGGGTCATGTCTAGATAAGCACGTTGTGGAGAATGATTGCGTGCAGATGACCAAGTGTGCTTTGGAGAAGAACTTTCCAGCTCTTTTGACAGGGGTGCTCTCAGATGTAGACCTCAACTTTCCTCGTGCTTCGCGCGTAACGAAGGAGATTTTGAAAGCACTCAATACGATTGGGGTTGTGAAACTGACTAACCAGGAAAGCTTCAAAGAGGCCCACGATTGTGCGGACGAGGACGATCTCGATACGGAGGAGCCAGAACTGCGAGAGGAGACACCTGATTTGTTTAGAAACTCCACCCTGGGCATGTACGATGTCAACGAGATTGACTCTGAGGACGATGAGTACGATTACGACGACGACCCGGTGGACATAGTTTACTCTGGAGACGAGGACCACGAAGACGAGGAGGAGCTGGATGAGTCAGATATGGGCTTGGAAGAAATGGAGGCGGATGCCAACATGCCTGATTTTGAGTCTGAAGACGATGTTGTGGAAGAAGACGACGACGAGCTCACAAATCCGGACAGCTTGATGGAAGAGGAGGAAGAGGACAGCGAAATGGATGATCCAGAGGAAGGTTCCTCCGCGTATTCATCTGATTCGCAATTCTCGTTTGTAGATCTCGACGATGAAGACGAGGATGACATCTCTGTAGGGAATGACGACGAGTCTGTGCTGGACCGGTGGCTTGAAGAGTATCAGGATGAGGGAGAAGATTCTTCGGACCACAACTCTGAGGTTGACGAAGAGGAAGATTTCCAAGGGTTCGAGCATCACCATGCTCACGGTGCCGAATCCATCGAAGAAGAAGGCGACGACGACGCGTCTGTCATTGACGAAATGGAAGATCTCACTAGCAGAAGTGGTGATAGAAACCGTCCTGCATTTTTTGCTCCTATTGGCAACACCGAGGGTAGAAGCCAGGACAACCTTTCCAACCCATTCCTGTTCCCTCCCGTTGGCAGAGACTCTCAAGCGCGCGGCAACAATCCTCGTATTGCCATGCCACCGCTTCTAAGCGACTTTTTGACATCTGCCGGCCCGCTATTGGAGCATGCCAGCATTCACATCGAGTCAGAGGGCGGCAGAGCTCACACCAATGTTCGAGACTTTATTCGCGTTCTTAACGGTGAGTCTCTGGGTGAGGCTCAAGCAGAGGCGGCTTCCGAAGCCAACAT
>JAKTTA010000079.1:0-12067 GCA_030580415.1 Citeromyces nyonsensis
AAAAAAAAAAAAAAAAAAAACATTTTTTTTCGGCTGAAACATCGACTACAATTTTCACTCCTCTCGCATCCATACATCCCCGCTTTTAGTCGACAGAAATAAACATCCTTTCACCACGATGTGGCCATGTCTGGTGAACTATACGGCAAAGTTACCCATTGAAGATGATTCATCCTCTGAAATCATAAAGATCTGTCCAAACAGAGCTGGACTTCCTACCGCTGTAATAACGAGGTCTTCACTGTATCTCTACCACTATAAGACGAATGCCGTTATTGGGTCGCACATCCGGTCTTCGGAATCGATGACGCAATACGGTGAAAATGTGACGATTAAGCGCTCCCCTGATGGATTCAAATTGGTGGTACACACCTCCAACAACTACCTTAATGTATATACGATAGTTAACCCAAACGACATAAACACCCCTCCGCTGCAAGAGTCACTCACTGTTTACTCTCAAACGGGACGACTACTGCAAAACGGGTATCCGCTTACAAATCCCGACTCTCATGGTCTCAAGTCTCTAATTAGCAACCTTATGAGCAGAGTGGACCATGAGTATGCCAACCGAGATTTCGGGCTGCGACTGCGATTGGTGCTCAAGACGCAATCTCCCCTTCTAGAGTACTGTTTTCACAAACGAGATAGTCTGGTCACAATCACCCAAGACCCGCATGTCTTCCATATGATCTCGCTCAAACATAAACCGTCTTCGTCCCACGAGACGAAAGTGGAGGTGATAATAATAAACGAGCTGGACTGGTACATCGACAAGTCGGAGGTGACTTGCTTGGAAATGAACGATAATTATTTCATATGGATAAACAAAATGGGAAATTGCTGGATGGTTAAAAATGATGTTGATCTGCGCGAAGGGTTCCGGATATACAGTCATGAGGAACACGGTTTTGCCGGCAGTATGTGTCTCAGCAAAGAAAAATCTTTGCTTTGCTTGTCTACTGAAACGGGTTTCATTCTCGTTTATAAAATCGAGGGCTTCTGCCCAACCTTACTCAAAGTGGTCGATAAGGTTCCTCTGCAAAAGTCCCACATTTCCTGCTCTCCCGCGGGAGATGCCATTTTACTTCAGTCCGAAGACAAATTTCTTGTCTACTCAATCTTCGGCAACTTAAATTTTTCCTCTATCGAAGATGATTGTTTGCCGCCCATGTCCAGTGTCCAGTGGCTGAAAAGTAACGAACTCATAGCATCCGCACATGGTGGGAAGGTTTTGTGGATCAGCTTACTGCAGCGAGCCAAAGATTCGCACAGAGCGGTGCTTTATTCCAATGACAAGATTATGGTGTATAAAGGGTCAGAAGTTACCAATAGCTCCTACTGGAAGCTAGTTAATCTGCCTACTGAGTTCACCATCGATAATCTTGTCATTGAAAGATGCATTGCTTCCAAAGAGGGGGATGATTTGTGCGTTCTGGGAAACAAGGACCTCTTTGTGTATAATTTTCATCTCAACAAGTGGAAAAACGTACTTTCCACAAATGGTTTTGGTGCTTCAAGTATGCTGCAAAACTCTGGAGGTCACATATCAGCATGTGCCTGGTGGACGTCCCACCTTGTCATGATTGTACAGGTGGCTGGTAACAAGCCTCATTCTGAGATTGTGATTTTTGAGGAAAACCGCAACTTTGATACCGAGGAATGCCAGATTATCTGGAGTTTTGACTTTCTCGATGAGTTCCCCAACGAAAGAGCTCGGTATCTGACAATAAACTCAGATAGTAACGAAATCACCGTCATAACCTCCGAGCTTCGCAGCTTCACGTGGAGCATAAAGTTAGAGTCTCGCAATAATCGAGGAAAAGTGATAGTGACAAAGGGACATGTTATTCCGCTTGCTGATCTATTCTCGATAGACACTCTGTTTAATTCCTTTTACAAGCTCGCCAACGGCGACATGCTAATTTTGGCACAGACAACATTGTATCATGTGCAGTTCGCACAAGCGGTTCAGGGAACATCATTTTCCAAGAAGAGTGCGACACATCGTATTTTGAGCTACTCGGCTGAGTACTTCCATGTGTATGACGACTATGTGGCTGTTTTTGATGGCTCCAAGATGCTTTTTCATCACCTTTCTAATTCCTCAATCGTCGAGATAGATTTCAATGAAAGCAGCACAGTCACACCGTATCCTGTTGGGATCACAGACGGCCTTCACCAGGTTGTATGTATAGAACAAACTTCTAGGGCTGACGCGAGATGGATCACTTCAACAACAGTGAAAGACTGTTGTGCTGTATTTCTGGAGCCAGTTCTCAGAAGTTCTGAATCGGAAGCGGTGAAGTCTGTTGCTGTCCGATTTTCAAAGTTTAGACATCTCACTCAAAGTCTGGAGTATCTGTTATCTAGTGAGATTACAAGCACAAGTCCTGATGAGGGCTATCTGAGGAACATTGCCAGTCTGATATCGTTGATGGAGACCAAGGACTTGATTTATTTGGGGCTTTTGAAAAAAATTGAAGTCCGCTACTGGGATCAGGTTTTCAAATTGATTGGAAACGAACCGCGCTCCCTCATACAAGGACGTCTCTTACCAGAAGCAAAATACGAACTTGCTGCCCATTTTCTCATCATAATGCTGGAATACGAAACAGAGGATTCAGGTGACACACCATCCATCATTCAAACTATTACGAGAGAGCTGTTCAAGTTGAACAAACTTGATACGATTTTCGAAGTGGTGCGTTTTCTGAAAATGGCGGATCAGAGTCTATGCGATGTTGCTGTGGAGTCGATTGAGTCACTTGAAATAGTCTATGGAACATAAACTTTGGAAAAGCCCTCCACCTTCTGGCGACAGCATACACACTCACTGAAGCCTCTCACAAGTAGGGAAACTCTGCAAGCCTCGCAAAGGGCAAGACAGCGACACGGCCACAGAATCACCTGTCTTGAATTGGTGTGGCAAATGACGCAAACACCCAATTGGTCCTGATCGTTCAGCTGTCTTTTCTCTGAGATTAGATCTTTAAGCACGCTGGATGATTTCAAATACTGCTTTTTGTATCTTGATCTGGTCAAAGAAGAGCACTCGGAAAGATGGGCACCCATGATACGCAAGCTGCCCATGTTTGCAGGATCCTCGCTCAGCAGCTCCACTATTTCACGCGACGAGAGAAGCTCAACGTCGCTGTCTCCATCACTACAGTACTCATCTTCCGTCTCGCTGTTTGGTTCTAGATAGTCGAGAGAGCTATCTTTTTCCTCTATATATGGACCTTTCATCAGACTGATATAGTTGTCGTTGACCCAGTCGTCAGAGTAGATGTCGATATCGATTTCGGGCTCAGTGGGCAGATCAGACTCATCGCTTTCCTTTGCATGCAAAAAGTTCGGTTTTCTCCCTGTCACTATCGACCAGATGAGATCCGCAAATTGGGTGGCCAGTCTTTTCATGTTTGTCAGACGGGAAAACAAGATCCAGGTTGAACGAGTGAGCTTTTGGCGATCATCCGCCTGCGGTGTGTTAGAAAGTTCGTTCCCATACCCTGTAGAGTCTTGTTCGATGAATGTTCTCGTAGGTAATGCTATGGGGTTCAGCTCTTCGACATAACAGGTTTTACCTGCTGCGTTCATCAAGAACTCGCCGAGGTTAACCAGAGTTGTGTAAAAGTCGTCGCGCATCGAGATGTTCAAGGAGGAGAGGTTGGATGTGACGGTGGAGAATTGCAGATCCGATATCGAGCCCTTCAGTACAGCTGCAGACAGGAAAATAAATCCACAAAGCAGGATCACGGCAAATGTGATGAGCTGCGGTGTGAAGCTGATCACAACGGTCATTGGATAGTAGAAGATGCGTCCCGACATGTAAGACTGAGCAAAAGAAATAAAAACACAACCACCGATAAAAGCAGAGGGAATAAGTCGGTACTTTTCCAGTCCGAATAATCCTAAAACATGTATGTAAGCCTGGTTCAAAGTAGCTGCTGTGGCGATTCTCAAAACCTCTACAGCTGGACGCGATGCCGTTTGCACTTCCTGAAATGCAAGCGAGTACTCGAACAAGGTCAAACTGTTCTCCACGATGGGGGCCGAATCGTTCAGAGCAGCGATGAAGGTCTCCATGATCTGGCCCAGACACAGTGAAAGGAAGAGAGGTTTCAGAATCTCGGGTGATGGTCCCATGGCGGTATTCGAATCTACAAACACCTCATCGGCAAAATGATACCAGAAAAATTTACGCTTAGAGTAAGTTGCGAAATCCCACGGAATGAGCCGTCCCAGTAAATTACCCATTAAAGTCGTATCGTAGGCAGATATACCTGACCATACACCGTAACTGCCGCAGTACAACGCGTACAAAGCCAAAAGTCGCAGGAGTACGTTACTAAGACGCGGCAGACGCGGTCTCTGCTGACGAGCGGCTGCCAGGACCAAGATCCGGTTCAGAATGATGGCGGTGAACATGCACATCACGGCAAAGGGGGAAATGCAGTACCCCATTATGGATTTACTGTGGATGTGTGCAGCATCGGGTTGGGTAGACTGGTTTGACACCGCGACAAAAAAAGACTGCAGAATTCGTAGCGGAGCCCAGCTAGACGACGTTGTAGAAGTGGAATTATTCATTGCGATGCCATATATACGGTGGTGTGCGGATGCGCTTATTTGTTGAGTGAATAGTATCTGTACATGCCTCTTTGACTGAACTCTGCCGGGAACACTCCATTGTCGATGTGATCTCTAGCAAAGGGACCCATTGAGCATGAGATTTTGCGGCTGGCCAGCTTCAGGAACTGGGGTGGTTTTAGCTTCTTTGTAATTTTTTTCCCCGTTTTCAAATCGTAAAAAGTAAGGTTGTTATCGTAATCAACCGACTCCCCCTTACGTTCTTTGGCTGCTTCCTTTTCACTCAGCTTGAACAGCCAGCCACGTCTGCCAACCTGGCTGTTGTCGTAACACTTCCATATATCTGCCTGGGAGACGATTTTTCTGCACGTGCTCTTTATGTCTTGCACGATGGCGTAGTTCACTTCAACAGCTTCCAAAGTGGGGCATGCCGAGAGGATATTGGACCGTTCGATGGATCCGCGCGTGACGGCTTTGTTCCCTGTCAGATCCAGAAAGCGGAGCGATAAAGAGTCGTAAGGGTATACAGTGGAAAACCCATCTCCTTTGAAATATCTGATCAGTTCCTCCAGCGGGATGTGAGAGTGAGCGATTGACAAGCTTTGCAGGTTTTTAAACTTGGTCTTGATGATCTCCAAGTGGGTCATGTTGACGGGCGTTCCATTGAGATTCAAATACTGAAGGTCTGGAGCATTCAAATTCCTTAAAAGATACGAAAGCTGAACTTCGTTGAGTGGGGAAACTACCGATGTATCCACTTGCAAGTTGAGCCAGCGTAGAGACCCTAATCCCACCGAGTCGTGATACAGAAGGAAGTCAATAAGATCTCGCGTGGTGATCTTGGAGCACCTCGCTAAAGACAGATGGGTGAGTCTAGCCTGCGAGGGAAGGAAATTGTTTAGAGTGTTGGAACTAATCTGGGTGTGTGTCAGATCCAGCCGATTGAGATTTACCAGTTTAGGCAAGATTTTGATAAACACCTCGTTAGGGAGATTGGTGCAATCGTGGAAAGATATTTTGGTAATATTGAAAATCACAGGCCGCTGGATTTCCAGTTGGCGAAATGCTTGCAAAAACTTGCTTCCGCCCGCTCCGCAAAAGTCTAAGCCTTGCAGGTAAATGAGGTTGTTGAAGAGAAAGGACAAAACTCTTGAGTCGATGTCTCCTTCAATATTCTCGCTCGCGAGGAACTCCAGGAGATTGGGAGTAAAATGCAGACACTCTAAAATGGTGCTGGAAGTAAGCATTTGAATTTCTTCGTTCATTTTGTTTGTTCTGCCTAGACCGATGGACGTGAACTCCATGAAATCTAGAAACTCGACATTTAAACCTAAAAGCGTATCATTTTTCAGGTTCGTCAGGAAAGTGTCGAAAGAGTGAGGCCGCGTAAATAGAGCATAGCGATACAGTAGATGTGCAGCCAGGTACCTGAAAATCTTGCAGACAGGAACTATGGAGTGAGCAAACGAGTCTAGATTATCGGAGAAGGAGGCGATCTCGTCAGTATCTGTGTAGTAGACTTGTTCGATAATTTGGTACAGCACTTCCACGGGTAGCGGGAATTGGTTTGTGATGACTTTGAAACCTTTGGTCAGTCCCAGCTCTTCTTGAGGAGTCTCCTCGCTTTCATTGGATGCAAGCGGAGTGAGCGGCGTGAATTCGGGAACTTGCGACTTGTGGTTGGAAGGTGAGCACTGCTGAAGCAGATTCAAAAAAGAAGTTGTGGACGTGGAAGTGTGGTTGGAAGAAATCAAAAAACTTCCATCGTTGTTGTGATTAGCAGAAGACCATGAGCCACAGTATGAAGGAGTCTTGGACAGTGAGTGCGATACCATATGTATTGCTTGAAGGTCCTGGGGAAAAGAAAAAAGTTAAATATATCTCATCGCATATATATATAGCTCGCGTGCCGGAGTTTGCGGACAAAGTAAATCCGAGAAGATAAATATCTGAAAAAGAAAAAGCACACAGTGGTAGTGAGCTGTGATAACCTGAAGTCACGGAATCGAAAAATTAAGCAAAAAGAGATGGAAAGATTAAAGCCGACCTTTTCCACCGTCGTGTCCCGACCAATCTCTCGCATTGTGATCTGAAACTAAGCTGCTGGAACAGACAACATGGGAAAGGAAGCGAGAATTTCCTTTAACGTGAGCGATCACTACCAGGTTTTGGAGGTAGTGGGAGAAGGGGCCTATGGGGTTGTTTGCTCTGCCATTCACAAGCCTTCGCAGCAAAAAGTGGCTATCAAAAAGATCATTCCCTTTGAACGTACCATGTTTTGTCTTCGAACTCTTCGAGAACTCAAGCTGCTGAAACACTTCAATCACGAAAATATCATCAGCATCTTGGATATTCAGATCCCTTATTCATTCGATACGTTTAAAGAGGTGTACCTGATTCAGGAGCTCATGGAGACCGATCTGCATAGAGTTATTAGAACCCAGCGGCTAAGTGACGATCACTGCCAGTATTTTGTTTACCAGACTTTGCGTGCTTTGAAGGCTCTTCATTCTGCCAACGTTTTGCATCGAGATTTAAAGCCCTCAAATCTGCTGTTGAACGCAAACTGCGATCTTAAACTGTGTGATTTTGGACTCGCGCGCTCCATCGCCGCTCAGGAGGATAACTTTGGTTTTATGACAGAGTATGTGGCTACAAGATGGTACAGGGCTCCGGAGATCATGCTCACATTTCAAGAGTACACCACCGCTATAGATGTTTGGTCCGTTGGTTGTATTCTGGCAGAGATGCTCACTGGAAGACCAATGTTCCCGGGTAGAGACTATCACAACCAACTGTGGCTGATTATCGATGTTTTAGGCACACCGTTGACGGAAGATTACGATGGGATCAAATCACGAAGGGCAAAAGAGTATATCAGGTCTCTGCCTCTGAGAAGGAAAACTCCCTTTAAAGACATCTTTGTAGGTGCAAATCCTCTCGCTGTGGATTTACTGGAAAAGTTGCTGATTTTTAATCCGTCAAAGAGGATCAAGGTTGACGATGCCCTGAAGCACCCTTATTTACGTCTCTATCACGATCCTACGGACGAGCCTGTCGCCAAGCCTATCCCGGAGGATTTCTTTGATTTTGACAAGAAGAAAGACCAACTCACTATACCCGAACTGAAGCAGATGCTGTATGAAGAAGTGATGAAACCGCTGCAGTATGACTCAACTTAGCATATCCATACACCAAATATTCCCCCACCGATATATAATTTTCTGAAGAAGACAATTTGGTAGGTTTATCTCATTACAATGTCAGTATTTTCTTTGGACAACATCCCTCAACTTCCCCCCGACCCGCTTTTTGGTCTGAAGGCTCGTTTTTCTAAAGACTCCAGATCAGACAAGGTGGATCTCGGTATCGGTGCTTACAGAGACGACAAGGGAAAACCATGGGTTCTTCCATCTATTAGAGCTGCTGAAAAGCTTCTGCAGAATGACCCCAACTACAACCACGAGTACCTTGGGATTGCCGGTTTGCCTGAATTTACTTCTGCTGCTGCCAGAATCATCTTTGGTGATGACTCACCAGCTTTGAAAGAGTCAAGAGTGCTCTCCGTTCAATCTTTGAGTGGAACAGGAGCTCTTCACATTGCTGGTGTTTTTCTCAAGCAATTCTACTCTGCTTCCAACACCGTGTATCTTTCCAACCCAACCTGGGCTAACCACAAGCAAATCTTTGAGAATGTTGGACTGAAAATTGCGTCTTACCCCTACTGGGATGCCAGCACTAAATCTCTGGACTTGGAAGGATTCTTGAGTGAAATTGAAAAAGCACCAAAGGGTTCAATTTTCTTGCTCCATTCATGTGCTCATAATCCAACCGGATTGGACCCCACTCCAGAGCAATGGGACGCGATTATCGATGCGATCGCTGAAAACAACCATTTTGCCCTGATTGACTCCGCCTACCAAGGTTTTGCCTCGGGTTCTTTGGAAAACGATGCACTGGCCGTCAGGAAAGCAGTCAACCATCATTCCAAGATGCCCATTCTATTGTGCCAGTCCTTTGCCAAGAACTGTGGTATGTACGGTGAGCGTGTGGGTGCAATTCATATGGTTTTGCACGAGCAGGACGACAAATTGAAAAGTGCTATTTTGTCTCAGTTGCAGAAGATTGTGAGATCGGAAATATCCAACCCTCCTGCTTACGGCGCCAAGGTTGTAACTAAGGTCCTTCAAACCCCAGAGCTGATGCAGCAATGGCAAAAGGATATGGAGACTATGTCGTCCAGGATCACCAGCATGAGAAAGGAGCTCAGGAGGAAGCTAGAGGGTTTGGGTACACCAGGAACATGGGCTCACATAACTGAGCAGCAAGGGATGTTCTCGTTCACTGGACTCACAACAGAGCAGGTGTCCCTTTTGGAACAAGAGCACGCTGTCTACCTTGTGAGCAGTGGTAGGGCTTCAGTTGCAGGCTTGAACGCCAAAAATGTGGAAAAAGTGGCACAGGCTATCGATGATGTAGTGAGGAAAACTCATAGTAAGCTTTGAATTTATATTGTTTTGTTCTGAAGTCCAGAGGTGTGTCCTGAGACCTGAGTGACTTTGCCTGTAGTGGTTCTTGAATTTAATCCGGACCGTATTTGTTGACTTGCCAACAGCACATATCAAAATGTTCAGAATTTCCCTGGCCATCTTCACTATCAGGCTCGTTTGGGGCAATGATCATATCTGCGCCTTTCTCGTGGCCACTCTGACTCATTTCTCTGAGGCTAGTGGCTCTTGCTCTCATCAAACTGACTCCGATCATTGAGCTCAATATTTCGGATGATCGACTTCTCGCAGCCTCTGTCTGTTGCAACCGACGTGGTATGGTGAGCCACAAAACGTATGTCACCGGAAGGGACCAACGGCAAGCCGATAATTTGAAATATTGAGACAAATGGATAGTGTCAGTTGAGTGAGATTGTTTGGGCCATTTGGGCTATTTTCAAGGGGGTGCAGCGTCTTTTATATATTCATGCCACAAAAAAAATGTTGTAAGGGATGAAAGTGCAGAAATTGAAGTTAAGGATATCAGATCTTAAAAGAGAAAAAAGAACTCAAGTCGTAAACACCACTAAAATATACATTGATGGCTGAGAGTGAAACATTGGTAATGAGCAAGTTTATGCTGCCGGTCGCCGCCTTCATCATCTTATTACTAGTGATCGAGTTCGGGTCATCTCGTCTTTGTCAAACATTTCATGCTAAATGTGTGGAGAGTGTCACTTTATAGATGGGGCTTCTTCATAAAGTTTTATCAGAAACAAAAAATTATCCACTTGCTAACTCCCCCACCAATCGAGATTGAATGGTTGCCTTGTTGTGATATCTTCCACAAAGAAAAAAATTCTTTTTTTATGTTAACGGTTTCTAGTTGCCACTTGTAAAGTCACCCGGAAAGATGTAAACGCGATCTATCGGGGTACACAAAGTACTAATTGGGCCAATAAAAAAATACCGGTATCCAAAGCCAGCCAAGCTTTATAATCTCAATCTTGAGAGCTAGATTTCCGAACAATTCTCAGTATAAGCCCAACATCATGAGTTCGACCAATAATGGAACAAAAAGATACAGATCGAGTAGGCGAGATTTAAGTCCCACCCACACACCACCATGGCTGATAAAGAGCTCCGCAGACAAGATAGCCTCAACCTGCTTATCTTGAATTACCTAATTTCCGAGGGTTACGAGAATGCTGCATTTGACCTTGGCAGTGAGATGGGACTAGATTTGGCCAATGCAACCCCCCCTAAAAGACCACGCCTATCTTCTGACGTGAACGATCTCTTTAGCAGAGACTCGATCCGCAGAAGGGATCAAGAGCTACTGAAAGATCTACCCTTGACAAAAGGTTCTCATCTGTCAGTTACCAGCTCGACGTATAAAAAGGCGGTAAGCGGGCTGGGCACAATTAAAATTCGCAACACCATCAAAACGAATATACTTAATGGTGTCATTCGGGAGAGTATCGAGCTTGTAAATGAGCACTTTCCCACACTGCTGGAGAGAAATCAGCTTGTATACTTCAAGCTGGCTCATCTGCAGCTTGTCGAAATTATACGGAAGCATCACTTGGAGGGAAAGAGAGACGAAGGGTCAGAACGCGAGTTTCTGGATGATGTGCTGCGATTCATACGAACCAAATTGTCCACTCCCAAGATTCTATCAAACGGTGAGTTTATCAAGGAGCTAGAGATTACCATGGCTTTGCTTTGTTACGGAGATTTGTTTGCAAAGGGAGAATCGAATGTAGAGCTGCCTGCGAAACTAAAACATATTTTTGATCTCCAACTGCGTTCAGAAGTGGCTTCACTGGTGAACTCATCAATTCTGCAGCAAGTGCGTAATGCGGATATGTCGGTAAACCATGCGTGCAACATAGCATCCGAGACCAATCTAGAGTCGCTCATCAGACTGTGGTTCTACACCGATTCAGAAAACGTGAAAGCCTTACCGGAAAATATTACACCTAAATAAGTATGCTACAGTGGACGGTGTGACCGGTCTCGACTCCCAAGAGACACAGAAACTCGTCGTCTTTTGATGGGGGCAGGGGGCGGTCTTTATGGAACAAGTGCACGTTTTTCAACGACAAAGTGTCAATGTTTGTGGTTTTGAAAAACTGAGACCCTTCAATCAAAGATAAAACTTTTTCTCGTAAAAACCCCAAAGTGGTGCCGTACTCGGGATCCCGAGGATGGTAGTCGTCGGGTCCAAACTCTATGTGGTACTGAAGAGGGTTCTTGAGCAAAACCTGGTTTTTCTTCACAACATTGGCAAACACGTGAACGTGAGCACAGTGAACTGGAGTATCTATGAAAATGTCATGTCCTGGCTTTTTCCAGAGTTGAAAATGAATACCAGCTCTGAGACAGATCTCGTATACGGTAAGTCCGATAAATGCGTACACGAAAATCAGGGTGATCAAACGAGCAGCAGGATGCGCCACTAACGCCTGGGTATATTTTGAGGTTTGCAGAAATGAAACTACCCAAGAATCAAAGACCAGAAGGTGCATAGGCATGTGTAGATCTGTTTCTAAATTTAAATTGAATTTTAGTCCATGCACGACGGCTATATCTTGGCTTGAAGTATATATAAAGGCTGTGCGCATCTCTGACGCAGAAATGAAATATCTCAGCTTATTGGTATCAGCTCTGCTTTTCACTGTAGCCAGGGCTACTGACGAAACTGTGGCATTCGTTACCGCTTTTATAGCCGATGCAGAAGCCAACCGAAACGACTATATAGGACTGCTCTTTAACCCATCAGTACAGATCCCAAGTACATTGATGGCTGTTTACAATGAGGCGATGACCTACACGGATGATTCCTATACCTCCCTCATCAACTCAGACTTTCCCTTCAGTGAGCTTTCCACTTTTGCAACTGGTCTGCCGTGGTACTCCACGAGGTTATCGGCCGAGTTGGCTGCTGCTACCGAAGGATCCTCCATTGCCTCAGCAACAACAGG
>JAKTTA010000080.1:0-11839 GCA_030580415.1 Citeromyces nyonsensis
TGCTCTGTCTGACTTTGAACTTGGTAAATGACGTTCAGACAGCAGCACATATCCTTTAACCTTGAGTCGCGATAAGCCACTTGGCCGAAATGGCCTATTAGTGCGCATAAAAAAACCAAAAAAAAATTGTGTCAAAGAAACCATTTGTTTTTGTGCGAACCTGAAAACCGTATTCTATGCGCGGAAATATTTCGAGCGCATCCATAAACCTCATGGGAGGTTTGAGAACATATAAGAGTGCGTCTTGTTTTTTCCTCCCCCCATGGGGATGAGATGGAGGAGAAGAGATGGCAGAGGAGAAAGAGGAAATGTAAGCGCAGGAAGCACTTACTGGCTTTCCCTAATCAAAACGGTTGAAGAGGTAAAAGGCACCGACGCTTCTAGCGAATAGATACTATCAGGCAAAGCGTGGCTTTAATCGGGAATCAACTTCTTACCCTTGTGAGTATATTAGGTCGTGTATTCATCAGAAGGAATCGCTTTTTTTTTTCATGCGCGCATGAGAAGTTCAAGGTACCCCGCCATTTTCAGATTGGTGAGACTCCAGAGCACTTGTAGAAATGAAATTTTACCTCTACTGAGCAGCCCAGAGTCACTTTCATTGGCCACACAGAAGCTACAGTCGTATCGCAACTCAAATGCAGAATTTTATCATGAGATTCTCACACATGAGACTATATCGAAAAACTCTTCCAAGCCGGTCCGAAAATTTGCTGACGATGTTATCAAGATATCTGAAGCAAACCTAGGTCCCACAGATCTTGTTGGTTTATATAACACTATGATCAAGCGATTTACCAGGGATGATTTCTCGACGTCAGCTATCTATAAGAGGAAAATCTTGTCTATCGAGAACGGCGAGCTCGATTTTGACGCTAGGATAGAAATCATAAAGTACAACCCAGGCAGAGTTCAATCTAGTTGGGATTTGTATCTGGAAGTGATGAGCTTTAGATCCTCCTTTCGGTCCGGAAATATGGAGAAGTTGCATGTTGCAATTGTTGAAAAGCTTCTATACGGCGATGCAAGTCAGATCGAGGATGGTTATTCTGTGACTGTAAGTGAGATGGCGAAAATATTGACAGTCCTGCGTAGAACATCCAAAGCTTTGCCATATGATCTCGAATCCCGAGCAGTACATGAATGCGCTCGCCTCAACATTTTACAAGCTTTGAAAATCATTCAACCCCGCTCTTCAATTGCTTCGAGTATGTTGAGAGACTCCTCAGTGAATAACCTATCAAGCGTGTGGGCACACATAAAGGACCCTTATATCTCCATAGAGACAGCCATTGATGTTATACCAAAGCTGATTGACGATGGAAAGTCACAGGAAGATGTCGACTGTCTTGTGAAGGAAATGATCGAGCTCGATTCCTCTTTCGATCCAGCAGAATTACTACAGTCGAACTCTTCTGCCTTTCGCAGCTTTTTGCATCACGTCAAAGACACAGACATGGATAAGGGTCAAGAACCGATGAAAGCAAAGCTGCGCCAGGAAATCCTTCGTACAATTGGAACACGTGTCGGTGATCTGCAATCAGCGCTGAAATATTCTGACTCATTTCAAGACGAACAGTTGCTTCCTATCATGGCTTCCGTGTGGGCTTACCACGCTGTGAAAAAAGGAGATTCTGTGTACATGAAAAATGCCGAAAAATGCCTTAATGCGGAACGACTTCCACTTGGTATTTCAATTCGAATCCTCGGACATGGCGGCCTTGGCAATGTTCAAGAGGCCCTGGACTTGTATAATGAGCATATTACCAAGGCATCGAAAAAAAGCCGTGTGCTGATGATAGAGTCGTTGGTGTTGTCTTTCCTCCTTAATGGAGACAGAGAGTTCGCTCAGTTAATCGAGAGTGGTGCAATCGCGAACAAACTAATTGATGACTCAGACGCCAAAGTGCGGCTCAAACCGTTGTTCAAGCTTTATGGGGACGCTTGCGAGGATGAGGGCAAAGAGAGGCTTTTGCGACAAGAGTTGCTCGGTAAGCTGGCGACTGGTTCATGAATCCGTTTGTATGTAGCCCTATAAAAGCATTTCTTCGTACAATCTTGTGAGCTGCTTCACCTTTTCGCTTCCCTTAATTTCAACCTTAAAATTGAGGTCAGTGGATCTCTTGTTCTCCATTGCCTTCTCCGAGCTGGAGAAAGTAGAACGAAGTTTAGGCTTGTCGAAAAACACACGGTTGCCTTCGAGACGCGGCGATTGAGACGCCGCATAATAACTTGCTGGAACTTTTTGATTGATCAGCCTATCGAAATTTTGCCACTCATTCAAATCGATTTTTGCTTCTAAGTTCAGCAGTGATCCAGCGATACTGAACTTGCCGAAGTCGAAGTTCTTCATAAATTGGTTCCAAAAGTGAAACATTAATTCAAACTCAAGATCTTCGTCGCCTTCCTCCTCGAGCTCATTGTAAAAAATCTTGGTCAGCGAAATGACGAATCTGGTTTCTTGCCTGCCGATATATCTCTCTAAATCTTTGGAGTCACGGTGCTCGTTGTTTCGATGTAAATGCCCCCTAAGGTTTAAAAATAGCCGTTTTAATAACTGGAACACTTTTATCGTTATGTAAGCATTCTTATGGTGGTAATGATTGAACAGAAGGATGCGTTCCATGAGTTGATTGCCAGTCTCGTATTTCTTCGGCGCCGCCAAAATTTTTATTGGTACAAGAGGTTTTCTCATGTCGTTCAACTGTTGGAAGTATTTAACCAAAATGAAGAAATGCTCTAAAAAAGACCATTGAGTTAAGTCGAACGGAGCGTTTTCGTTGATGAGAGCAGTCAAAATGTTGCAATTGAGAGAGGACTCCTCTTCGACATTCAAGCTTATCATGCTTATCCAATCTCTACGTCCAACAGATGCGGGTTGTTTGAGGATGAACAAGGAAAGGTTATTGTAAATGGACATGAATCTGACGACAGCGTATTCATTCCAGTCAACAAGAGCACTGTTCAAGCGAACGTCAACAGTTACTTGGTACTTACCTGGCTCACAACGTAAAACGCGCAGCGATATAGGTAAATCTACCAATGGCAGGAAAGCCCCCAGCTCATCCAGTCTTTCGCAATTAAAGACCTCAAAATGATACTTATTCAACTTCAAGAGCGACGACAACTTGAAGAAAGAGTTAATCAGCGCTGAACCATGAACCGTGAAAACATTCTTTAAACAGTCTAAAACGTCCTCCGGAACTAGACTTAGGAGTTTGAGTATATTGAGAGGGTTGAAAGCTATGTCTTTTGTATTGATACAAGATGCGAAAATGACAAGACTGAATGATTCCTGCGGGAGTTGTGCAATGGTATCCTGTATGAGTTCATAATTCCTCTCTACCTGAAACAAATCGAAATTCAGCTGGGTCGTGTCGAGGACTATGACTGGACATGACTCGTAGATCGCAGGGGATCGCTGAATTAACATCACAACATATGATTAATTTGTCGTGCGCGAATATATGCAAGGATGTTACTGTTGATGTGGGGACTTTATCTGGGTGGCAGCGCCAGATCACCCTAGAGAAGTTTTCTTTTTTTCCGCTCACTCTGACCAAAATAGAATTAGCACAGTGGATTTCACCAGGTGCCTTAACTTGTGATACTCACATGGGGGTGATGCAGCCATTTGCATTCATCTTTTCCAAACGTTTCTCCATCATCAAGCATACTTGATGCGCATAAATGTCCTTGCAATCCTCTTTACTATCATTCAAGTAGTTCCAAGATAGCGACACATCATCAGTTGTCCGACTTTCGAAACCCGATCATTCGCCCAAAAAAGTATGACTCGATTTTTAAGATTTGAATACCCTTCCAAAATGCAGCGGTCTGATTCTGCGATTCAAAGTCGCAAATTCGAAGAAAACTGTTGTTGAAAGATCATGTCTCGATCTGATAACCACTAATAGCAACTCTCCTCGCCGCTAGAGACGCTCTGAATATCATCAAATGAATAAGGGCGCCGTCTTTGTATCATATTAGGTAGTTCAAGACAGTTTCACTATCGTGAAGAACAAAGAGCCTCGTTCCCAAACACTGCGATTTCTGGTAATCTTAATTGATTATCTTCAAAAGTTGAGACTATACTGAATATATACAACAATCACGACTCCAATACCTGATCTATCATCTCCCTGTGGCACCTTTCACCGATACAGCTAGTGTACAATAATGGACTTCACCGTTCCTAGGATCCATTTCCAATAGAATCGATGTCTGAATCCGACGAAGGGATGGCTTCGCGGATAGTGGCGCATTTTGTGTAGATATAATGAAAATTCTTTCACAATTAATTGAATACGGATCGCAAGATATTCATTTACCCCAAAACATTGCGGTATATTCAGAGTCAAACTATGAGTCCATAAGATCTAATGCCGCCAAGTCAAAGGGTGAATCAGAATCTAATATGGGAATTAATCCAAAAAGAAAAGAAGCATAGTGGATATGAAGAAGGGCTCTGCGGCCCCTCACCCCTATGAGTACCAAAACCAGCATACTCGGTTACTTTTCGAATTCATGAGACTTCCGGATCCACCATTGCTTTCTATACAAGTCAGCGGTCGTCCAATGAGAAGGTTGACACTCATTAATTCCCTTTCAGCTTGAACCGTTACACGCCTGTAAGCACCGTGGATGAGATTATACCCCAGCCTTCAAGTTCATTGTTTCTTAGGACATCGATTAAGTGGTTTACAGATTTGCTCAAGCTAATGCAGCGCATACTACGATTTATTTGACGATTTTTTTTTTCTTTTTGGGCCTACACTTTACATCTATGAATCGGAAAATAACTTTTGACCCAACACTAGCATTTTGACCAACATTTGAGATGTTGCCAATTGTTGCCGATTGTTTGACCCAGACCATAAGAATTTGAAATGCGATGTTTTCACGAAATTACTTCCTAGGATCAGAGATTAGCTTTAGAGGGTTAAGAATATTTGACTTAGACCGCCAGTTTTAAAGTTTTCGTCTTTTCCTATCTTTGTGATAGATCTCTGACCATTCACACCCCGTTGTTGTCATGAAGAAATGTGCTGAATCCACAACCGGACACCTGAGAATCTTTTTCATGACAACAATATGATAGGATGCCAGTAAGTCAGAGAACAATAGTGTATGGATGTACAAAGAGCTATCAATTCCGTTGAAACCAACGTTCTAAATTAAGGGTCCCATACCCACTTGAACTAATTTTAGTACCAGAAAGCAATTCTGTGAAAATATCGAGGTTTCCTGCTTGGTCGTTTTCGCGACATTCGCTTGGAAAACTTTGAAAGACTCTTGAAGTTGCAAAGATGAGTGAGATCTTTTCAAAGAAATGGTCTGCATCAGATGGGTACCAGACTTCGATGGGTGTCTCTTCCTATTGCGAGTTTTTATAAAAGGAAACTTTCGCATTGTCGATCTCTTGCTCATCTTTGACTATTAAGCGTTTTATTGTCCCGTTGGAGCGGAGAAGCAAGCATGCCTTTGCGTAGCATGCCAAACTATCTACAGTCATTCTTTTATTTCTGAAAGGAATGATCCAGAACATAATTGAGAAGCACCTTTTAGATGAAGTGCTATTTGAGTTACAGTTACAAGCAAGAAGCCTTTTGGCCACACGTGAAAAAGGAAGACTTTAGTTTTTCAGACAGTCCCAAGGGCTGAAAGGTAGTCACTGTTTATGAAATCGGCTTACTTTGTTGGAAGCCTAGAGCAAATATCTGCTCTAGCACCGAGAGAAGATATCATGTCCTTCAAGGAGTATCTTGCTTTCTCGACGCTTCCGGTGGAGGGAATTAATAGTTTTTGGCATCAAAAATTAAAGAAAGTTCCGCAACAGGAGTGGCGAGCTCTTCGTACTCTAGAAGGTTCACATAAAAAAAAATTTAGCAACCGAGCCCAAGGCACACATTAAAATGATCATTACCATAGTTTTGCCGAGATTGATACACTCTCCAAAACAGTGAAAAATTGTGAAGAGAGTACATTCATTCTGTCCGATAAGTTCTCGCAAGGGCGTCAAAACCTCGACCAATTGAGTCAAGAATCCCCGGAACGTAATGCCCACGATAGCCTTGGAGGAAGTCGGCTTCAGATGCACTTCGGGCGAAGCTGAGACTGCTTTAATAGCGTCTTGATTTTGGAGAACAGACTTCATCAGGTCAACTGGGATTGCAAAACGTGTCGATGACCCGCTAGTCAACCGAGCAGTACCGACTTCATGCAGACGAAAAGATAGATTGGTACTGAATTCGTTGCAATCTGCTCGCAGCAGTGAATGGTCTCTTTCATATCACCGACATCACATAGTCTAATTCAACAGGTGTGTGTTACATTTCAGCAATATCAGCCAAGAAATGTCATTCTTAGAAAATTTCCTATGATGTCTACTTTGCGTGCATTGTCTGTGAGAGTATTGACAACCTTTTCTTTACGAATCTCTTTGACAACGAAACGCATACGGTTAGCCTGGTTTTCTCTGGATGCTGAGTCCCTATTCACAAGAGTAGCATCAAGAAGAAAATTCTCTACTGTGTTTTAAATGTCAACAGGTAAGGCAATGCAGTCGGATTTATCAACGATTAATTTGTTTTTTGATCCAGTCTCTTCCACAAACAGTTTCAGAAATGCATCTGACAATTTTGATCGACTTCCTCCCTTATAGTATTTACGCAAGTAGCTTAGGAAATTTTTGAGCTCAGGTCAATCGATAATTGTAAAAGACAATCCCAAAGCCAAAATCCACACTGCCAAAAACCCATTAGCTACTTTAGGGTCAAACTTTATGAGGAAAATCTTGAGCAGCTTCGAGCGTCAGCTGATTACTGCATACGGACGCGACATCACCTTTGAAGGCCTCATTCAGGAAACTTTCACAGCTCTTTAAATAGCTTTTCGTATTGATACCCCTCCTGTTGCTTACGCTTGCAGACAAAAGTGCAAATCGCCCTTGGGAGATCCGAATCAAAAGATTGCATAGAAAAAAAAAAAGTTGGAACGTCTGCATGGCTAAGCCTTACAAGATAGAGCACCAAGTTCCATTTACAGTATCGGGCTTATTATCAGAGTCCGCCGCCATTTAACTCTGCAAAAATCAGACTTCTCCCTGGTTAGCGGGTTTGTTTTGTCTGGTTTCAGGAAACTTCACAAAACATTCGACTTTTCAACGTGTGTGGCTTCAACAATCGGCAACAATAGTTTTGCAACAGGTCAAATTCGATGTAGTTTTGACAACAAACAGCGAGGTCTGCAACAATGGTTCATTTTAGACGCGTATTTGCGAAAGTCTTGAGCCTTTGCACGATACTTATGAGCTACAATCAGTCGCCGGTGATCGTCACCTGACCGTATTCAGGAGTTGACCCAACATATCAAATCAAAGGAAGGGTGTATCCTAAGATCAACTCTATTGAATATGGATCGAGCTTTTACATGGCCTATAGGAGGTACGGTTACAGCAGGAAGACACCTGACAGCATATTATTCAGGGTAATATTAAGTGTTGGGGCATGAATTAACTTTTCTTTTGGTCGCCCAAAAAAAGTGGCCAAAATAAAACACCTGACCAAAAACGTGATCAGAAATCATTGTATACGAATATATCGTCGTTTTACTACAGTACCTGGCCGACTAGGGACATTTGCATTAAATAATTACAGACAGCCCTGTTTTTTTGAGTTGAAAAATGAGACCTCAAAAAGTTGAGGGTCTTCCACGATTTTTTGATCATTTATTGCTGCTAGATAAATCTGAGAGCACTACTGCCGGTCTACTTTTAAAAGGGGAGACGATTCAACGCAAAACTCATATGAGGTGCTAAGTAGTACTCTCCAGATCGGGGTCCGATCTTTTACCAAGATCAGATCGCTCTTTCTTCGGCGAGAAACGTAGAATTCAAAGATCAGATCGCATTTTTTTGGCCAGGGATCTAGATCTTGAAGATCGCTTCGTATATAGCTAGTATATAATTGGGTCATTTGCAAACATGTTTTTTTGGGACGTGTATTTGCAAAAATATCGAACTTTTGCAAGTTAATTACTTAAATGTCCCTTTAATTGAAATATATTGCTCAGATGTCCCTAGTCAACTAGATCATTCGAGAATAACCCTTCATTCAAGAATTATGGAAACTACGAAATAGCTATCTTCCATTATATACCTAGCAAGACTAGTCATTTTAATGCAACCAGGCACTTCTTCCCATAGTTTTCGCTTTGCTAAGACGGGAAATATCCTTGATGGTCTGCCGAGGACGAAAACAATGTCCTTCGTTCGCATTGCCGAAGAGCTATTACGTTCTTGTACGGGGTGCATTTCATTAGTAGAATCTGATGACAATCACTTTCCACGTATTTTCATAGCTTTTGGCGCTTGCCTGAGTGAAGTCTCTTTATGTAGACCCGTTATGGCTCTCGATGGGGCCCATCTGAAACAGAAATACATTGGTGTGCTCCTGACAGCCATATAAATAGACAAGAATGGCTCCTTGTTCCCCCTATAAATGGCGGTGGTCGACGCAGACCATGAAGAGAACTGGTTGTGGTTTGCAAGGCAGCTTCATAAGGCAATCGCGCAAATCAAAAAAGTTTTCTCGTTTTTTTTTTTTGAACAGACAAAAGGGATATCTAAAGGCTCTTGCAAAAGCATTTCCTGACTCTAGCCACAGGTTTTGTGAGTCAGGTATCGATCTCCCACTCAAACTGCAAAATGAGTTATCTGATTCGCCCAAATTAACCCGCCAGTACCAGATTGTGAAATCAAACGAGAATGTGCTCGAATGTATTTCTGGAGAAGGGGAAGACAGGCATTACTGATGTTCAAAAGCATTCGCGCGCATGTGGGCGATGGCGGAAGAGAGGAATTCCTTACGTGCATGCGATATTGGCCAATTTAGAGAGGGGAGAGATAGTCTCGTCATATCTCAACGAGTATATCACCCTCGAAGCATACCGTGGCTGCTACTCAGGGTACATCCATCCGATCCCTGAAAAAGCCGATTTGGACTTCGAGTCCGATGATGTATCGCTGCTCCCGCCCCATACTCGAAGACCTTCAGGGCTCCCGAAGACGAAACTTATCCATACGGAGGAAGCACACGCAGCAAGACGTCCAATCAGGTGTTCATGCTGTACGACGGTAGGCCACTCTAAACAAACATCTAAAGACTCAATTTAATAACGGCACTCCCCAGTTTCCAGTCGAATTTATTGTATAGGAACCACCGAAAAAAGCCCCCGAAATGATTCGTTTTCATACGCAATTTTTTCTGGAATTTATCACCTTATTAGGGATAGTATTAGTACAAAATAATAATGCGAGGGTAGAGTAGAATAAAGTGCATGATTTTTGAGCTCCGAGGGGCACCTCAGCAATTATGCGCGAATGGTCGACTTTTTGCATGAGTCGGCAAAGAAGGCGGCTTCAGTCCCTGTTGGTCTTCTAAGCGTTGTCAGGATCATCATTAGAATATCCAGTATCTGACCTCACCATGGCTTTATCAGAAAAGTCGTTGCTATAGTAGAGCTTTCAAGTTTGTAGTGTATGAGCCATTAATATATATTCATATTCATATTATGACCTTTTATACCTTTTGCCTTTTTCGCCTTCTTTGCATAGTCAAAATGGGCTAAACCTCACACCGATTTTCAACCCCTTATTTCATCAAAGATTGATTTTCGTCACAGCCCTAGAATTTCTATATGCGAAATTTACGTTTTATTTATCCAATATGACTGACACGGTGATGTCCGGTTGCGACGAAGGGTATGGGCATAGCATCAACCAATAATACTTCTTTCCCGAGTATGGCTAAAGCCAATACAGGAATCCGTAATCACGAAACCCAATCAACGCTAAAGCCTTTATCCATTCAACTTCCAAGTTCTATTTCCAAATAGCGCGAACGAAGCCTCTTTCGCTTTAATGATCTCACTCCTCGACAATCCACAGACTAATGTCATCTAAAAAAAACAGGAATCCGTCGAGTCGTGCAATCATTTCCGCTACGCTTCAATGATCACACTCCTCAACGATACACAAACCAATGTCATCGAAGAAAAGAAAGAGAATTTATCTCGTCGTGCGATCATTGAAGCGTAGCGGAAATGAGGAGGTGGAACGAGCATAAGATGCCTATAAATGATTACTTGATGGAATAACATGGTGTAGATCATAGGATGATGACAAAGAATGAAGTAACAAAGAGAAATGTTGTGAGATTGAGTTCTTGAAACTATTCAAGGCACCAAGGTGTTTGGATGCGTGACACAATCTGCGCGACACAATCTGCGTTGCGTTACGTACGCATCCTTACATATGCTTTTTGCTGCGGAATAGATTATAGCTTCTCAGCTTACGCTTCGTCGCAATAAAACATCTGAGGGGTGTCAGGGTAATTTATTATCTTTTTTCTCTCCGGGAATTTTGTAAGAAGTAAGGGTAATTCAGAGATACAATTATATATCTGAGCGCATATGGAAACTAATCTTTGCGACTAGGCGCGTCGAACTCTCTTGCTACGAGAAAGATATTAAAGCACCAATATTACAATTTACCATAAAACCACTCAATAATTAGAGTTATTGGTTGTGATTTCAGCAATGATTTTTTACAGTAACTCACGCACTAAGGGGAATTTGGTGGCAACAAGACTTGGGCACCTAGCTGAACCGTGTTTGCGCAAGCGAGTAATATTATAAAAAAAGTCCCACGATCATGCGACGATTATACGTAGAGAAATTGACCTGTCATTAATGATTTCCAGCAATTTTTTTTGCGGGTATCAATGTATTACTGAGACTATCAATGATAACTGCATATCAAGCAAGCCGACGTATTCTTACCAAAGGCAACTTCAGCAATCTTCAAAATAAATTCAATCAGTCATCTCAAGAAGGTTTGTCTTGAGCATTTCATGAAATCGTCTCGCTAAGTGGTTAGTGAATGTTTAATCGTGGATGAAGTTGTGCAAGCCCCTAAGAGGATCAAAAAAGAGAAAAGGATCTTTTCCTCTCCTTTGCAGCTAGAATGCTGACTGTATACTTTTTATTTGAAGTAAGCCAAAGTCACCCACGACAAATCCAATGCAGGATTTGATAATATTGCTTAACTTTACGACGTTTCGTGAGGCTCGGATAAAGTCAACCCTTTTAAATGAAAAACAGAATCAGTAACAACTTCCCAGATGGACCTACGTTACAAAGAATCGACTCCGCAACGGCTGGCTCTCGCGTCCAGAAGTCCACCACAAGCTTTCATCGAGGGAATATGGTAGACCTGTATACGCTTGGTGCAAAGGCAGATACTACACATTGTTACGAATCGGCAGGTAAATCTTTGGCTATGTATGGTTTCAATGCGAATTCTAGGCAAGCCAAGACTCGATTGAGCTTTGCAATGGAGCATTTCTTTGGCTGGAGAAAACAGCTTGTCAAAGGGATAGATACGAGAGGAGAGCACGTTTTGTGAGCATCTATAACCGAGGTGAAGGATGTCTTCATACACTGAGGCATCAAAAGAGCCTTTATCAAGGATCTAGATCAAAGAGGAATGAACCAGGCCATCGGGATTAAAACGAATGAGCACAAAGCGACGTCTTCTAAGTTACATTGGCGAGCTTTCCAGTGGTCTTGAGGCTGGGATTATCCTACAAATTCTCTGTTCATCTAGTTGGGGTTTTTCTACCTTACTCGAATGCAATTTGATGCCGCTTTTAATCATCTGGAGAGCTATGATTGCATTGCTTACCATATAACCATGCATACGAGATGATAACGCTTCAAGAATATTCAAAATTCGAGGTGCATTACAAGCAGTTTGAAATGCTTTGGGCCCTTTAGA